>JANHAO010001519.1:0-32461 GCA_026873985.1 Saraca asoca
GAGAGCTTGATAAGGAAGTTAGGAAGATTATGAAGGAAAAGGAAGAAGTAGCTCGCAACCAAGACTTTGAAAAGGTAATTTCTATTATCTGGGTTCAATTTGTATTGTTTTGGCATCATCATGAATGTGGACATTTTTCAAGATGATAGTCTATTATCTAGATCTAATGAGAAACTCTATGTATACCTAAGTAATGGGTTAGTTTGAGTACCTATAAAGGGAATTGGAGAGAACATTTGTAGTTCTAAAATATCTTCCTTTAAGTATGATAACAATTTTTTTTTTCTGGGTATCCAAATAGATGTTTCATTTACTGCATTCCTAAAGTTCTTGATGTTATGCATAAAGGAGATGAAAGGAATAGTTGACATTGATTAATTATTTGCATTTTCTGGTCTAAATAATTATTGAAATTACACAATATCATATTTTCAAAATTTTATAATTTTGTTGTAAATGGAAATCCTACTAATATTTTTACTGTTCTAATTATCATTTTCCTTGTTTTTTCACTGTTTCACTGTGTTTTGATTGTTTTTTGTGTTCTTTTATTAATTTTACATTATTTAATGAAAAATAAGTACTTAAAATTAAAAAAAAATTCCACGGGTCTTCGCGGGGACCCATTTCCCTGCGAGGATCAGGGACGGGGACCAATTTTTTCACGACATTGCGGGGCGGGGACAGGGAGGGAGAAAAATTCCCCAGCGGGGATCAGGGATGGGGACCCCATACCCCGCCCCTGCCCCGCCCCGCCTCGCCCCATTGCCATTTCTAATTTTAATCCAATCTCAATTTTATTTTGTTGAGATATGTTATAGAGTCTTAGTAATAAATCCTGAGCAGATGCTAAGACCATTTTGGTAAGATTTATATTTGATCACATTTGTCATTCTATAATTATTTATTCTTCATGTTCACTTTATGTTTGGTCATGAAGGTATAGATCTTAGTATGTGTGCCATCAGTGTTCCTATCAAATATGATAATCCGCATATTAAAAACTTTATGATCATATTATCGACCAATACCTGTAAAATGTCAAATCATTTTTTGACATTTGTTACTATGGTTATAATACATGATATTATTTTTCCTAATATACATTATCTAAGTGGAAGATTGTTGAAATAATATTCTAGATTATCATAGTCAGTCAATTTATTGTATATTAGATTACCAAATGTCAAATGATATTTTTTATTTTTCAATCCAAATATATAATCATATTTGTTATTGGGTTTTAGTGTAGTACTTAGATTATCCGTGGATTTATTATTATGTAGGTTTTGTTTACTAAGCTACTGATAATGGAAAAGTTAGCCCAATTCATTCCTATAAGAAGAAGTCCCTACTCTCATCTTATATGTTATTGTTGTTGTCTCGTTGAGACAATAGGTTCTAATCTAATGACAACATCAAGGATAGAGAAGAGTTTGCCTTTTCTTTCTTTTCCTTCATTGGAATCATAGATAAAGATTATAGATAACAATTATGAATATCATATTATCATCATGTGTCTGTTCAATTATCAGATTTATTATTTTACACATATATATGTTGTATGATTTGATTAGATGAATTTTAATATGGCTAAATTATTTTCAATAAGTAGTATCAGAATCCTATTAATTATATTTTATGGTTGTATATTATTTTTGTTGTTCTTAATTCAAGCTATTTTTGGAGCAACTCTCATCTTTTTTTTTTTTTTCTTTTTTGGGTCTCGTTAGTTTCCTAGAAAAAAAGAACAAATTAATTGTTTTGGTTGCTAGGATGGCACCTAAGTTACGTTTGATTGTTTTCTTTTAATGTTGTGTTTACAACAATTTCAAAAAGAATCGTAGATGCCACGTGTGTCCCTATCTAATAGTTATATGATTTTTTTTTTCTTTTATTTCATGGGGTCCTTCAAGCAAAGATATATTGGTGGGCTATTGGCTATGACTCTTAAATATTTACGGCTACTCAATATGTATCATTTCAAAGAAATTGTTTTATTTGGTTGGAATGGCAGAGCGCTATGTTTAGTCTGTGAAGGTAATGAATCTCTTTTGTGCAGTTTTTTTTTTCTTTTATTTATGATTTCACGCCACTATACAAATTTGTGAATACTGTGAATGGCTTGGTAATTTGGCCATTGCTCAACAGGGCAATCAGTTTTAACATTTCTATATCAATGCAAGATTTAATGGTGAAACTTGTGTTTTCAAGTTTGTTTTATGAAATAAATATGCGGGAATGATTTACTTTGAATCATAACGTTGAAATCTGGAAATTTATTGGTCAAATAAAAAAATGAAAAAGACAATCTTGATCAGACGTTTTGGGTCAAGTAAAGGTGCTATGCCTTTTTTTTTTCTTTTTCTTTTCGGTTGATATCCATTGCAGCCTTGTGCGTGCTACATACGCGTAATAATGAGCCATTCCACTACACCATGTAACACACTTTGTGAAAGCCAGAGTTTTGGAATCTCTTTTGTTCACCTTTGTTTTTGGTTTCTTTCTTGTCAACATAAGGAATGCTGGAGCCCTACTCTTTAGTGGCATAATTTTGGTAACACACTATTTTGGTTTTGATTTTTCCCGTCATTGAAACAATTACAAAGGATTAACACCAAAATTAGTATGATACTTGAATGTATAGGAGATGAAATATATGGTACTACCCATGTAATACAGAACGTACAATTTGTCCAGCTTATTTAACAGGCACATCTAATTTATAGGAAAAATGCCTAGACGGAGACCTAAACTTATATTTCACTTGGTTTTAACACTTGTTATAATGACTCAAAATTGTAACATGATGAGATGATTTCTTCAGTAATTTCTGGAGAAGCACCCACTTATATCTCAATAGGCATGAAAGCATGCCTATTAGAAAAATAAAAATTTATTTAACTTGAGATGACATTAAATTTGATTTTCACTACTCAAAAAAAGAAACTTACCTGAATATTCTGGTGCCAAGTATCCAAATGTCCCAGCAAGCCAGGTCACTGAAGATTTTTCGCCATTAGGAGCAAGTTTTACTAGCCCAAAATCTGAGACTTTTGCTCTAAAATCATCCCCAAGAAAAATATTTGATGACTTGAGATCTCTGTGTATGAATCTCTGGTGAGCCAAAGTACGAAGATACTCCATTCCTCTAGCAACATCCAAGGCAATAGTAAGCTTTCTTTTCCAAGAAAGAGGCTCCAGTGATAAGCTCTTCCAATGTGAAAGATGCTTACTGAGAGCACCTTGTGGCATTCCATAAACTAGAATTCTCTCATTACCTTCAACAGAATAACCCAAAAGGGAAACTAGATGGCGGTGTCAGACTTTTGATAGAATTACAATTCAGCCTCGAATTCATCCAAACTTAAGCATCACCCAATATTTAAATCTTACAAACTTGTACAGAAATATGATTTCAAAATCCCAAACTTCAAAATGAGAAATGATCTAGGAGAATAGTATGATGTGAATAGCAACGAAATGAGATGGACAAAAGGAAAAATTTACATGCAAATATTAGATTTATGAGTATTGAAGATCTTCATATAGTCAAATGATGATAACATTTACATGGCCACGTGTATCTTCATTTTGAACAACCATGCAAAATGTCCATATTCACATATAAAGCGAAATGAGGGGGATGCGATGCAAAAGCCCTTGCATCAGTCACAAAAATTCTCAGGTCCATACCAGTTGTAATGATAGTGATATAGTAGGCACTGTTGAGATGGCTCCTTCCAATGCCAATTGTTCCACTTCTTAAATGACTGCTCTTAATAATTCTAATCAACAAGTTGACACTGTCATCTTAGCTCAAAATTGTAGTCAAGCTTTAACCTCTGGCATTGATCTCCATTCTCATACCAGTTGTAATGATGTTGCCATAGCTGGCAATCTACTTTTAAGTGCTAACAATGAGCTGGTCTTTCCCAGTATATCTGTTCCTTTGGATCAACTGAATGACTTTGATGCTTGTGATGTAATCGGTAAAATTGAAGAGGGCTCACGTTCTGTTTCATTTCTGGACAATCAGATGATGGATTTTAGTCCTCATTCTCAGTGATCAGTCTTGGATGATATTACTTTGGACCCAGCTGCTATTGTTGTCCCTGCAATGCTGAACTCAACCTTTGATTCCCGTGAAGAAAGTTTAATCAACAATAACAACAATGTTTTTGTACAAGAAGAGTTGATGATTTTAATTTTCAGGCTTCAAAATTTCCATCTGGGGTCCAAGGAGACTGTCCCACAACAGTCTCCTCAACCACAGTGATTCTCTTGGCTTGGAATTGTCAAGGTCTGGGCCGCCCCTTGACAATTCAAAGATGCAGGCAGCTGGTGGGGGATCTTAAGCCTAATTTTCTCTTTCTATCTGGAACTCTTCAAACTTGATCACAGTCACAAAGTTTTTTGTTGAAATTGGGATTTGAAGGCACAGCTGGTTTAGATGTTGAAGGTCACAAGGGAGGCTTAATCATGACGTGGACTAAAGGCTTCCATGTTCAAATGAATTCCACCTCATCTAATTGGTTCCACTTGAAAGTGGAATCTCATTTGGGTACAGTTTTTCGACTGACAGGTGTTTATGGGCCTCCCCACCTCTCACACAGACATGTGCTTTGGACATTTTTGAAACACACTATCAAGCTCATTTCCTCTCCAGCTTCATCACCTTGGTTGCTCGTGGGTGATTTTAACCAAGTTTTAGAGCCAGAAGACATGCTAAGTAGTTGCACTAATCTTCCAGGTGCTTCAGAATTTAGAGATACTTTATTTGACTTTAGCTTGATAGATCTGAAGCCAAAGGATAACCGGTTCTCTTGGACTAATAACAGAGGAGGATTCAAGGGTTTAACTGTGATATCAAGTGCTCCCTTATTCACTTCCTTGAGGGGATGCAGCAGTAATGCACCTAAGTGGAAGCACGTAGATCCTCAAGTCTGTATGAACATGACATTACTTTAATCCTTACAAGCCATATACCGATATGAATTCAGATGGACATCACCTAATCTATGTGACTGTCTTGTCACTTGCTCGAGGATCAAGTAGCCAAGAGTTAATTTAATGCCTTCTCAAAACCTAGTTACTCAAGCCATCCATGGAAGTGGATGCTACAACTTCTAAGAATAAGCACGGAATTATCGTGTTAGCCTTCTTATTCATGGTGGATACCGAATAAGCAAAGTATTGTGGTGTTAGCATCCTTATTCATCGTGGATACCGAGGTTTGGATCCATCGAATGTTAAAATGATGGTTTGGCAGCTCGATCCGTGGGGAACTTTTCAGCTGCTCAGATTCGCATAAGAGCACATTATAAAAGTTACACATGAATAAATACCCCTTTTATAAAATAATTATGCATTTAAGTTGCACTCTGATCTTCGAATTCACTGTTATATTACTTATACACCATCAGGCAAATGTTTCCTGCAATATTCTTAAACAAGAATAAAGCAAACATAGACTGTATTAATCATTTGGTAACAAGCTTCTGAGCAGACTGACCGGCAACATCAGCTGAAACCTGAGGTTCAACCACTTGCAACAATCCGGCAGCCAACCTTTTCGTCAGATCTTCCACTTGCACCTTCACCACATCTCTCCTCATTCCAATGTCAGCAGCATACCTACTCACACAATACACTCCGACCCCCGTCGCCGCCATTCCATAAACATTAGTTGTCACAAGACGCAATGGCGTAGACAAGACGGCAGCAAGAGGACCTCCTATAATGGAAACGGCTTGGCCACTCTGTCCCATTTTTCCGCCATCAACAACAAGAAGCCCGGTTTTGCAATATATAGCAAAATCTTCACAATTGTTCTTGAAAACGTTATAGCAACCGAACCCATTTTCCAGCAGATACTTTGCTCGATGAATTACAGTGTCATCTTCATCGGAGACAGCCAGAGTGCATGTTCCGCCACGTGCTTTTACTAGAAAGAGAGCGGGGGTGACGGCGTACTCAAAGCGGTACAAGATGCCGCCGGCGAGGAAGCAGTTGAGGCAGGAAGAGATAACGCCGTGTGTATCTTGTGGTGATGTACAAGTTTGGCAGTTTGGTCGAGATTTGGCTCCCGGTCCTGAACTAATCAGTAGAAGATCTAACACTGTACCGGTTCCTACCTCTTGACCACGTCTTGTAAAGTGAATGACCTTATCATCCCCAACATAAATGCCTGTGTTTCCACGAAGAACATAAAAGATTATAAGAGTTGCACAATCACTTCAATCACGTACGATGTTTTGAAGAAATTATCGCATACTCTAATAATTCTCATGTATGTAAGAAGGTATAAAGGGAGAAGAGAACCGTGATGGGCATAAATATAAGCAGTCCTCCAAGAGTAGATGTGATCGCCTGGTTTCAGGCTCTCTCTGCTGATTCTGTGCGTCCAATATTATTGTAAATTCATTAGCAAGACAAAGAATGATCATTAAACAGATGAATCAAAGAGCGTAATGAAAATAAGTGAGTTAGTAATAGTACCTGTTGGATAATAGCCCCATCTCTCTTCCTTTTGGCTTACTATCTGGTTGGAGCAATGAGCAGAGAAGTATGTTGCTGTTGTTAAAGCGCGTATAACGAGGAGAGAGAAAGAATTCTTCGCGTTTAAGGTAAGAAGGTGAGAGAGGTGGCACCGGGGACCAGATGAATGTGGCGCAAGTCATGTGGCAACTCCCATTGCTGACGCTTCACCTTGATGCAGAAAGCTCAGATCATTTTTATTGAATTTTTTTTTTTTCTTTTACAGAGGAGATCATTGAATTCTGAAGGGAAAAGGACAGTGACCCAGTTGTTCAAGAAGATGGGCCTAGAAACAAAGCCGTTGGATAAAATATGGCAGAAGGAAAGTAGAGCCCAACAAAATATGGGCCTGTGCTGGGGTGTTCCCAATCTTGAAAAAACTCAAAAGAAAAAAAGAAAGAGCAATAGAGAGAAATTCTCATTATTTTTAAAAAAGAGATAAATATATTATTTAAGAATATACTAATACATATGAATTTTATATTTCTCTTTTCAGATTCAAAGGAAATCAAGTTTATGCAGGAATTTTTTTAAAAAAAAAAACTTCATAATTTTTTTAATTAATTCTTCATACTTGAAGGCTATGCCACTATTAAAACATGTGAAAACAATGAATATTAAAGGAAACTTGGAAAGACTTGAAAAAAATGGTGTACAAATCATTACTGAAGTGAAAGAGGGGAAAGGGGGACAAAGATTAGCGGGTTCACGTATGCATTGGCCCATAGGGTTAGAGGAGCACTAGAAGGCAGTGATCATCTTGAAGTTGGATGGATTGGTTCCAAATGTGTTTGTCTTTTAGTGTGTGAGCTTCACATTGGTGGAAAAATGTCTGCTCGGGTCCCTCAAATATGTTCAACGACTGCTATGAAAAGAGTGTGTGAGCTTCACATCGGTAGAAAATGTCTGCTTGGGTCCCTCAAATATGTTCAACGGCTGATATATGAAAACAGAACTTTCAAGACAGCAAGAGACGCATGGGTTGTTCTTTCCTTTTTAAGTTGTGGTCATCCACATTTTGCTTTCATTTCATTTCTACAATTATTACCCCTTCCTTGCGCGTGTGATGCTTGATAGGCTGCCAAGGTGGATGTGTATATTGCTGGTTTCAAGACATCTATAAGATTTAAATGATGTCATTTGAATGGTTTGCCACTCAATTAATTGGTGTTTATTGTGCGTTTGTAAGGAGGATAATGTTTTCTCTTTTAACTTATTTTTCTAACTTTGTTATATTTTGTTTAAAAATCAAAGTTGATAAGTAGGAAATAATAGTATATTTAAGAGAAAATTACATCCCTTTTTTAATCAAAATAAATCACTTTCCTAAATTACTATATAGAACAAATTTTCTCTCACTTTTTTATATACACACCCTCACCTACACTCTTACATATAAAAAATAGTATTATTACATCATATATTATATATTCTCACTCTAATAACTCTTTATTTTTCTTCATTCTCTCTACCATTCACTCTCTCATTTTTATCTTTTTATCTCTATTCCTTTTCTCTTTTTCCTCTAGCTCATTTGTTGCTCTCTCCCTCTCCCTTTCTCCCTTTTTTCCTTCCTCTCTCTTCCTCGGTCACTCCTATCTCTCCAATCTCTGGTTTATTTTTATAAATGTAAATATTTAATAATTGCATTAAAAGTTATTAAGAAAGTATTTAAACAATAAAAATAGTTGGTAAAGATAGTTAATAATTTGGACTACAATCAATTAATTGGAAGCGAATAATTTTGCTTTCATTTTATTTAGATTTAAATATATTTTTAATCCCCCAATTTAATACAAAATTATAATTTCATTTCATGCTTTTAATTTGAACAATATTACCTTTTATGTTTTCTTGAGATTGCAATTAATTTCTTTCATCCAACTGTCCTTTAAAAAAAGATAGAACTTATTGAATGGATTATCTATGTTGCACATATGTTATTTATTAGAACATAAATTAATTTTTTTTTTATTTCTGCTGTGATCCATGTCTTTTTTATTCTTTATTTAAATCCTAATATTTGAAAAAGAAGTAAAAAAAAAAAAGGCTCACAGGAAATGATTTTGCAATTTCAAGACCATTCGAGGTGCCAAAATCAAACGATTAAGTTTTAATTTTGAATTTAATGATTACTTACTTGCAACTTAAGTAATTGAAAATTATTTACCAACTTTTTCCATTTAATCTATGATCATATAAGTAAAGTATGTTTGGTGCCATGTCAATTAAACAGGAGTCCACTTAATAAATGCTGTCTTTTTTTAAATAATAATTAAACAAAATGATCTAATTACAACAATAAAAAAATGAAATAAAAATATATTCCCTTTATCCTTTTTTTCATTTGTTGTATATAACTGTTTTGCAGAGATTAAAAAAGTTGGTTAATAGTCTTAATTTTATCAAAATTTATCTATATTTTTTAAAATTACCCTTAAGTTCAATAAACAAAATTTATGTCATCATTATTCCATCATGTTTTTATGGTATAGCAGTCATTATTACTCCATAAGTAGTATTTAAAATATCTCTACAAATTTACTTCATCTTGTTTCTCTTTTTACTCTAAATTGTCTTAGATAAATGTGCTCATCTTTCCAGAAAAATACTCCTTCCTTCTTTCCTTCTTCAATTTAAAAATTTTCTTCAATCAAAAGTTTCAATATGAAAATTTCAACATTTATATTTCCCACCAAAAATTGTTTTAGAAACCAAAAGTTTCACCTTATATATTGCTTCTAATAGTTCAAAATAATTTATGATTCTCCAATCATAACTTCAACTCAAAGACACCACATGTCATTACTTGAAATAGATTTGGATGTTATTTTGACACATTCAAACATTGATGATGAAGGTAGTCAACAAGTTGTCTTAAAATCACAAATTCAATTGCCAAATCTTAACATTGCTGCAAAAGAAAAATTTGTTCTTGACCTCAACCTCAATCCATATTCTTAAATGACTGGGATTGCATCAAGTCAGTTTCTCTTTGACTTAAACAAAGAGCCGTGTGTAGAAGATGATAGAGATACAGAAGCTAACACGGAAGTGACAGAACCAAGCTAAAATACTAGTAGGAGTTTTTCTTCTTACAACGTCATTTTGTTTGGCTTTTTACTATTCTTAAAATAAAAGGTAATTTGGGCTTTGCATTTTTCATTTTTGCTTTTTGCTTCGTGTTAAGTCCTTTTCCAATTTGATTGGTGCCTAAGATTTCAAGTGAATATGAGCCCGTTTGTTCGTGCATTTTTTTTGAAAAAAAAAAAATCCTTTTTTCTTAAAATAAAATATTTTTTAAATAATATTATATGTTTGCATCAGAACTAAAAAAAAAATAAAAATTTAACTTTTTTTAAAACTTCAATTTACTATTTCAAATAAATCCTTTTAAAAAAAACATTACATAAAAAATCCTTTTTTTTTTAAAGCCCATCCAAACGAGCTCTCTATGCATTCATATTTGCTAGAATTTGTAGCCATCGATTCTAAATACAAATTTGTGCTAGCAAAAATAAATATAAATTTTATAGGAATAATACTATGGACCAAATATTGTCATCTCATAATTACTTAGATGAAAATGGCATAATGAAATTAAAAAATATCATACATATATATATATATATATATATATATTTGGAGGATAGCTAATCTATATTTAAAGGTATGCTTTCCTTAATGCTTCCGAAAACTAAACATAAGACAGAGATAGGAAATGGGCGACAACGCATATTTTGGGATAAAAACTTTGTATGGAAACTCACAATTCAGTCTATCATGTCAATTTTATTTTTATCAAACTTTGTATATGATTTTGCTTGTCTTTCTACACGCACAGCTTGCAACAATACGAAGTGGTTGTTTTAATTTATTTATCTTTGGTCACAGTCTAAATTTATTAAGCTTCTATTTTCTAAAATATTATTTTATTTAATATTTTTCAATTTTTAAATTGAAGTAAATTGGGGATTAGTAGAACCAAACTTAATACTGTTACATGCATATTTCTTCTCAAAAAATCAATATTCTACTTTCTGCAGCCTACTATAATATTTTATTTAATATTTTTTATCTTTAAGCAGAAGACAATATGAACGATGACCATGCAAATATGGAAGTGGCAAAAACACGAAGTGATCAAATAAGGCAACTTAAAATTTTGAGCAATGAAGAACAGAGAGCAATCTATCATTTTCTGTTGCAAAGCAGTGTCGATGGAAAATTGATAAAAGGTGTCTCAAAAATGGTGGCTTCATTATATTCAGTTTCCACTAGAACTATTTAATATGTTTGGAAACAATCAAAGGATAGTGACATAATTGGTGATGTGTCTCAAAGAAAGACGAAAAATTATGGATATAAAAGAATTCAAATTAATTTTGCTCGATTTCGTGAGATTCCTTTATCTAAGCAGACAACTTTTTAATCATTAGCTTGTGCTTTGAACACAAACAAGACCTCATTATGTAGACTTTTAAAGTATGGAGTTATAGGACATCACTCAAATGCTATAAAGCCAGCTTTAAAGGAAGAAAACAAAAGATCTTGATTGCTATTTTGCCTGTCAATGTTGGAAGATGGTAGCATGCCACATGATCCAACTTTCATAAGTATGCACAACGTTATCCATATTAATGAGAGGTGGTTTTACATGACAAAGAATTCTGAGAACTATTATTTGTTACCAGATGAGGAAAAGCCAGTACAGAAAAGTAATGTTTTTAGTTGTTTAAGCTCATTAAGATTTGATGTTTAAGGGAATAAAGTCTTCTCTAGAAAAATTGGTGTCTTATCCTTTGTCATCCAAGAGCCAACTAAAAAAGATTAGTGTTAATAGAGCCACTGGGACACTAGAAACAAAACCAATAACTTCAGTAAAGAGAGAAGTTGTAAGATTGTTTTTAATTGAAAAAGTTCTATCTGCCGTCAAGGCAAAGAGACTAACAGATGACTTAAGGTATTCAATAAGATAATGCAAGAACTCACATCGACTGTAATGATGTTAAATTTCACAAAGCGACTACACAAGATAGGTTTGATATCCATTTGATGTATCAACTTGCAAATTCTCCAGATATAAATGTCTTCGATCTTGGATTTTTTTAATGCTATTCAATCACTACAATACACGGAATCACCTAAAACTATTGATGACCTCGTTAGTGCTGTTGTGAAGTCATTTGAAACTTTTTCCACTGTGGAATCTACAAAATATTTTTAGCACTACTATCATGCATCATAGAAATCATGAAAGCAAAAGTTCCAATAAATACCAAATCCCACATATTAAGAAAGCAGTGCTACAAAAGGAAGGATGGCTCCCTACTCAAGAGCATTTTGCTAGTTGATTTAGCTCATAGATTTTCTGTTACTGAAAAGATGTTCTAGAAATTAAAGTAAACAATAAAAAGCATTAGACTTGGGATGATTTTCTTAGGTGTGTATTAGTTAGCGAGTAGAGATGAGGAGCTGTGATAAAATAAAGAATTTTGTAAAATTTGTAGTTTCAATTCATAAGAACCATTTCTCGTCTTTTTTCAAGCATTCTCTCAGACGATCAATAACACAAAACATATTATACTCTTAATAAAAGTTGGGGAGATAAATCTTTAACATGATTCCAACCACTTGTTAAAATTCTTTTTCCACAAAAGCTTCTTTTCCTTCGTTTGGAAATTTATACAAATTGAACCCGCAATCTGCAGGTACATTCAAGTCAAAATTTAAAGTAACTTTCTTTTTTTTTCTCCATTATTCATCGCGCTTGAATTGGACAAATGTGAAGGATCTCAATTCACAGAGTTTTCAACTATCTATTTTTTTTTTTTTCAATGAGTATGCAAAACAACTTTCTCCTTATAAATCCAAATTTATAACCATATTTCATAATTATTGGCTATGGTCATAGTAATTGATTCTTTATTGGGAACAAAAAGAATTTCAATAGTTAACAAAGTCCAAGACAATTCCATTTAAGTATTCCTTCTTTATTGGACATTCAGCAGCCACTATTGGAGAAAATTTAAAATGAGAAAGTCCAAGACTATCCAAGAAAGTTGAGCATTTATTAGAGAGAAAAAGGATATAATTGAAAAAAAAATTGATATTTTATTAAATTTTTAAAGTGACAAATAAAAACGGACAAAAAAATTTTCAAAAAGATAAGGCACGAAGGGAGTAAATTTTAACAAAATAAAAAAAATGTAACTATTCACAATTTATTACCGATTGCTTGTGCACCTAATAGCAAGGCCAAGGGGTATGTCTATATTGCTGCGGTTTTCAAGACCTTAAGTTTCCCCATCTTTAACGAGATCATGTGAATGGCGCATCACTCAATTAGTTAGTGTTCATCTATTAAATCAGTACTAGCCTATCGCATGAAATTTTTATAATTTAATGAGTAAAATTAAATTTATAAAAGAAATTAGACATTTAATAAGAATATAATTTTGTCAAACATTAATATGAATAAAGTTTAATTTTAAATTATATGCATATACATCAATTTAGAGTATAAGAGAAATAAATTAGTATTATACATATTTTAATAAAATATAAAATTAAAAATTATTTCTTATTATTTTGACCCTCCAACTAAAGAATTACCAAATACTTTATTTCTAATCTCAATTTACATTCTCTTTAAAAATTTTGACTTTTATAATGAGTATAGTTCTAATTAAAATATATAGAATTAGATAAATGAAACTATCTCATTAAATTATTTACTATCACAAAAAATTAAAATAGATGTCATATAAAATAATAGTATATCCAAATTTAGCATAGACATCGTAAGTGTTTCATGCATGTATGTATAGTTGGGTTTATATGAAAAAGGGTCATAATTATAACCCAAGATCTAATTACACCTTATCATCCACTTTTAATTAAACAGTGCCAATTAAAGTGAAATTTAAAATGTTTCAATAGTAAAATAACTTTCTTACAAATTATCATAAAAATAAGTAAATGAACCAAATTATGAATGATATATACTATATACTATCTATTATATTAGGTGTAAAATTGTAAGATGTCAATTTAAATCTTTGTATACCTCCTTGAGCACATCCACCAAACTTACTTTCACATGACAAATGAACAAAAGTATATCTATGTTGCACTTCAATCTTTGTCATTTTTTTTTGTTGACTTTTTCATTTTGATTTGTTTATCTTCCTTTTGACCATAATTCTATTTCTCGCTTCCATAACAGTAATCTATAGTTTTCATATCCTATCTAATATGCTAATTAATTTGGCCAACTATCATAGTATAGAAAAAATTTAATTATTTTAACCCAAATGTATCTCATATATTATAGAGTGTGTGTGTGTGTGTGCGCGCGCGCGCGCGCGCGTACGCCCGCACTTGTGTGTGATTGTGTATTTATTCATTGACTTTAGGTTTTAAATAATTGCATGGATTTTGATACTGAACACTATAACAATTAGTCTTTGTGTAAAGGTTACCTAAGTATTAGTTGCTTACAATTTAAATAAAATTTCAATTTGTTTGGCTTAAATATTAGTTGTAATTGAATTAAATATTATTCATTGTCAACTATAATTTTTAGAATTAAGATAATAATGTATTTGATTGTATAATCTTACAAAGAAATATAATATTAAAAAATATAGGAATTTAGGAGGAGAATGGAATAAGTATTATTGGCATAATTAAATATTAAAACATTTAAAATAAATTTACTTAAAAAAAAGAGTAAGTCCATTTAAGTATATATGTTTTGTAAATAACTTTCTATATGTTAAATTATAAAATAATAACACTCTTATATATAAGATTAACTACTTAATATTAATAATATTCTTTACTCAATATTAATTACTTAAACCTAAATAAAATTTATGTGAACTAAGATAATTCAAGTTTATATATAACTAAGTGAAAGCTAATGGAAAAAATTAAAATTGCTATTGAACATGTGAGAGGATTATCTCTATTCTCTTTAAATTCTTTTAAGTGAATATATACTCATTTAATTTTAAGCATACAATTGATAAATATTAAGTTAGAATAGTAAAATAATAGTTTTAATTTCACTTTTGGCCTCTATAATATGCACTTTATTTTGCATTTGGTTTTCTAAAATATAAAATTCTATTTTAATCATTATAATAATAAAATTGGAGTAATTTTGGTTCAAAAGCCATACGATCATTATGTTAGTAACTAAGAAGCCGACTTGGCTTTTCTTTCTTTCCAAAGTGACATTTTAGTATTAACCAACAAATTTCCACCTCAAATTATCTAATTGCACCAAGAATTCCCTCCCAAATTCATACCAAAATCAAACCCTAATTTTCCCAAAAATCTAATATAAGAGTTTCATGTGCTGATAAGATGTAGATGAATTGAAATAAGGTTGAGAAGATAAGATTGTACAAAGTTGCAATAGTAGATAGAGCTGAGGCTAAAGCTTTTCTATTTGAGCTCCTACAATGTCACATGATCCCAACAGTTAAGACTACTGGTAAAAGAACCCCACCAATTACAACAATATGTACTTTTGTCCTCTTCTTTCTATTTTTTCCTATAACTTGTCGAATAAATACCATTATAAAATGATTAGTATGTTTCTTTATTAGGTTTTAAAATGGGAAATGAGAATATTTATGTGGGTAAAAAAGAATAAAGCACTAATTTTTTTAGGGTTTTATGAAAGGCTTTAAGAATGCAATGGTCCCTTCATTGTTGTCTTTTTGTATGTTGGAATAGGTCTGTATATTTGATTCCATCTATGACTGTGTTACTATGTTTGATTCCATTTTTTAATGAAATATTGACAGAGCTATTTATATCAATTAATTAATCAATTAATCAACTAATTTTAAATTTAAAATTAATTAGAGATGATAATGTTAGAGACATAGTAGTAGCAATGAAAAACCATGCATATATTAAGATATTTATAAAGAACCTTGTGGATGTACCTAATGTTTTGCTTGAAATTTGTGATGTTGAGTAAAGAGAAGGTGATAATGATGGAAATGTGAAAACTAGAGCATATGGATGCAAATGAAGGTAATGAAGATGTGGTTGACGTAGGAGTAAATTACAACAAACATGTTAAAGATGTGATTGCATTGGAAGAATGAGGTTATAATGAAATAGGGCAGCTTTACTTTTAAGGAGGATAATGATTATTGTTATGGGCATTTTCGGACCAGATGGAATGGATCAACGAGGCCCAAAGAATCGGGTAAGGAGGCGAGGAGGCATAACCCAACTCAGCGAGGTCACTGAAGCCAGACGGCAGGCCGCACACCACACAACGCGAGCTCACAGATTCCAAATCGAATAAGGCAACAGTGAGCTCCTCTTGGCATGATTGGGAACAACTAATGTCTGATAGACAGTTTGCATACTTTACCAACTTGTATATTAGCCTCCAAAGTTCGACAATAATTTGCCCAGCATTTATTACTTAACATCTAGCATTTAATGCTTAGTATAGACTAACAATGATAAATTATGACTTGTAACCCTCCCAGCTTTTATAAATAGGGAGGGAGAGCCATTACATAGATATAGAAAGATATATGCAGAAACTTTGCCAAAATAGCCATAAACACATAAACTATCGCTCTGTGTAACAAAACAACTATTCACAATCAATACAATCAATGTGGACATTGGGGTCATCCTGACTTTAGCCGAACCATGATAAAATTTTTCGTGTTTTCTCTACTCTTCCTCTGAATCTCTCACCATCTTCTTGCTCTTCTTTCACTCTTAATAGCAGTTTGGTTCTTAGAATCCTTTGTTAACTAATAACCAAAATCGACCATCAATATTTTGGCACGCCTGGTGGAACCAGACTGCTTTCTTGTATACTCACCAAATGATCATCATGGCAAAAGGAAGAGTAACCAAGAGTTCAAATGTCATTGCTAACCAACCAGGCGGCCACGAAGGGCAATGGCAGAATATGCCCGAAGATGAAAACCCAGTCTTAGCAAGTACTTCCTCCATCCTTCCGGAGGCTAATGGTGTGTGGGCTCTACGTCAATGCCAGGAAGCGCTCAAGAGTACGGTCAAGAGGCTTGCCGATGTAGTCGAAGCGTTGATTCAAGCACACATCAGAGAGCACAAAAACAAGGTGAGGCCATCCAGATCACGGAAGCAGTCTGGTAGCCACAAGGAGAAGTACCAACTGGGAAGGAGAAATCAACTAGAGAAGGAGCCCAGCAGGCAGATTCAGACCGCTTTCTAGCTCATGACCTGGAATGGAAGAATGACGAGCTCACAAGTGCGAGGAAAACCAGTGACCTAAGAACTCGCACCATACTAAAAACTCGAAAGTGGGCTGTGATAGTGGCAAAAATCAACGATCTAAAGTTCAAGATCAAATTATCGAAGAGCTCATGCAAAGGGTGTAGAAGTTGGAGAAATATTCCTCAACCTAGGATCGATCAGGTTGTTATAAGGAAAGGACCCTGTTCTCCAAGGAGATTGAGACAGAACCTCTCCCCCACCGATTCAAGGTTCCAACCATCCCACCATATAATGGAAGAAGCGACTCGTATGATCATCTGAATGCTTTTAATATTTAGATGGACCTCCAGACCAACATTCCCTTGGTTAAGTGTTGAGTTTTTCTTGCTACCCTCAGAGATATGCCACGAGCATGGTTCAAGGATCTCCTAGCTCGTAGCATCAGCAGCTGAGAGGAATGCTAGAATAAATTTATCGACCAATACGAAGCTCTCAAGAAGTAGCTCGTACTGTCTTGTCACTTGGCCATGATTTTCTAATGAAAGGATGATTTGTTGAAAGATTACATCACAAGATTTCAATTTGAAGTCAATAATATGGAGACTCCCTCTGATGATAGCATTCTAACAACGATCTCAGCAGAACTTTACAAAGACAGAAAACTGTATGAGAGTATATACAAATCCTCAGTGAAAAGTTTAGGGGAATTCTATGAACGGGCCACTAAAGAAGTCCGGTGGGAGGAAACTTTCGGCCCGAAAAAGTTTGGACAGAAAAGCGAGCCCGATAGCTCAATTTTCAAACAGGATGGGAGAAGAAGTAACCGTGGTAAGAGTAGGATGGGCCAGACTAATGATGCGGGTACCCGACCTGCTAAGAAGGCCAGGATAGAGCGATCTGAACCCCGAGGTCATCATGATAATTACAGCATCCTATCCAACACTATAGAGAGGATATATGCAACTGAAAAACATAAGGAGAATTTCGGGTGACCTAGGCCCCTACTGACCCTTTCAAAGTAAAGGGATGCCAGCAAGTTTTATGCCTACCATAATGACTTGGGCACACTACCTCCGAATGCAGGTCGCTCAAAGACGCGATCGAGGACTTGATCAAAAGAGGTCGATTGAAAGATTACATAGTACGACCTGCAGGACAACAACTTCAACAGCAGATAGCGTAGCTTTTCCAAAGCGCTGAGCAGGAGTAGACGATGGTAGTCAGAAATATTTTCACGATCCATGGAGGGCTGCATATCATGGAAACCTCTTGTAGCTCGTGCAAATGATATGTGTGGAATGCAAGCTATGTCTTGTCTGTGGGGTTCGCGTCTAACAGACCCACCAAGAAAGACAGGGCCACCTTAGAATGCATCACCTTTGTGAATGATGACGCATGGGGAATCCAGTCCCTTCATGATGATGGCCTAGTCATTAAAGCTAAGGTCGACAATGCTGAAGTGCGAAGAATCATGTCGGATACCAGTAGCTTGGTCAATGTCATGTATAGAAGATGCTTTAAGCAGATGGGACTGAGCCAAACCTTTGCTTGAACCTCTTTTCAACTTTACTAGTGAAGTGATATTACCCACGAGGCAAGTCAAACTCCCTATAACTCTGGAAGACAAAGACCACCAGTCCATAGTTCTAGCTGATTTCTTGGTCGTGGACTGCTTTTTAGCCTATAATAAAGTGCTGGGCCAGCTAGCAATGAATGATCTAAACCTGATCACATCAACCAGGATGTTGACAGTGTGATTTTTGACCTCGAATAGAGTCAGATGCATGCAAGGTGAGCAATACACAGCCTGGTGATGTGATGAGGACGCTGGCAAGCTCAAGGAAAAGGGTAAGAGAGTTAACGTGGTTTCCAATGAAGAGCCCCGAGCTCAAGGTCAGTTGGGATTAGTCATGATCTTAACCTACACGACCTGGATGTGGATAGGAAGACTGGGCCAATTAAAGAGCTCAAAGAGATCAAGATTGGTGAGGCAGATGATGTGAAGTGCCTCAAGCTCACGAAGAACCTACCCCCTAACGTGAAGGTCCAGCTGGCTAACTTCCTCGAAGCGAACTTGGATGTCTTCGATTGGAATCACAAGGATATGGTGGGAATTGACTCCAAAATTATGTCACACAAGCTGAATATCGATCTCCATCACCAGCTAGTTCATCAGAAAAGAAGGCCACTCACTGCTGAGCATTCTAACGCCCTCAAGGAGGAGGTAGACAGACTGTTGGTGAACAAATTCATCCAGGGGACTCACTACCCAATCTGGATAGCCAACCCTATCTTAGTAAAAACGAAGAACAGAAAATGAAGAAAATGTATTGACTTCATAGGCCTCAACAAGGCCTATCCAAAGGATAGCTTCCCCTTACCAAGAATTGACCAACTTGTTAATGTAACGACTGGGCATCAACTCCTCAGTTTTAAGGATGCGTACTCCAGGTATAATCAGATACCCATGGATCCTCAAGATGAGGAGCACACCTCATTCATCACGAATCGAGAGTTATACTACTACAAAGTGATGGCCTTCGGGCTAAAGAACGCAAAAGCAACCTACCAATAGTTAGTCAACACGATGTTCAAAGACCAAATTAGGAAAACTATGGAAGTCTACATGGATGACATGCTTGTGAAGTCTAGATAGGTTGTGGATCATGTGAAGGATCTAGATGAAATGTTTCAGATCCTTAGAAAGTATCGGATGAAATTGAATCCGCTTAAATGTGTGTTTGGAGAAGCCTCTAGAAAATTTCTTAGGTTCATGGTTAATGATAGAGGAATAGAGGCAAGCCCGAAGAAGATCAAAGCATTGATCGACATGAGATCACCAATTAGGATCAAGGACGTACAGAGCTTAATCGGTCGAGTCGCAGCACTTAGTAGCTTCGTTTCGAAGGCAATGGACAGATGTCTACCTTTCTTTAATGTCCTAAGGAAGGCAAAGCACTTTGAATGGACTGAAGAGCATGAGGCTGCCTTTACGCACTTGAAAGAATACATGGGCTGAGCTCCATTATTATCCAAACCACAAGAAGGTGAGAAGTTAATCCTTTACTTGGGAGTATCCTAACATGCCATTAGTGCAGCTCTTGTCCGTGAAGAGAGTGGGGCACAGCTCCCGGTATACTACTTGAGCAAGAGGTTGTTGAACATGGAAAAAAACTATACTCCCATGAAGAAGTTTGTCTACTATCTTATTGTCACATCCAGAAAATTGCGACCTTATTTTCAGGCCCATGCCATTAAAGTGCCAACTTAGTATCCACTAAGGAAAACTCTTCAGAACGAATGCCTCAGGTTGCTTACTCAAGTGGGCAATTGAGCTTGCCTAGTTCGACATCCATTACAAGTCAAGGTCGGTGATTAAGGGACAAACCCTAGCTGACTTTATAGCAAAATTCACTAGACCTACCAGGGAAAAGGCAGAAACCTCGGAAGAACCATAGTGGGAGCTATATATAGATGGGTCCTCATGTAAGCAAAAGGCAATGGCAGAAATCCTTTTGATTAGCCCGAAAGGGCACAAAATCCTCTACGCCTTGAGGTTCAAATTTTGAGCTACTAATAACGAGACAGAATATGAAGCATTCCTTACAGGACTCTATTTGGCAAAGGAGGTACGAGCTAAAAATTTGAAAATCTTCAGTGATTCCTAACTAGTCATTTGTCACATAAAAGAGGAATATCAAGCAAAGGAACCGAAAATGGCTGTCTACCTGCAAAGAACTTAAGAGCTGCTAAACAAATTTCAAAGGTATAAGATTAGCCAGATCCCTCGAGCTCAATTCACACACGCAAACACTTTAGCTAGCTTAGTTATAGCGAGGCACATAGATTTTTTGAGTGCCATACCGATAGAGACTCTTCCATCTCCAAGCATTGATAGGTAAGATGCCATAATGACAACCGTCATAACACACAGCTCATGGATAAGTCCTATTTTGAAGTACTTACGGGATAGTAAACTCCTAGAAGACAAAATAGAAATGTGTCACATGCAGTCTCGAGCTGCCAGATACTGCATCATCGATGATGCACTTATAGAAGGGGCTTCTCAATTCCACTTCTCAAATGCATTGATGGTCCCGACTGTGACCTTGTCCTAGAGGAAATTCATACTGGACACTATGAAAACCACATTAGGAGGCTGACAAGGTTTCTTCTAGATGACCATGAAATGAGACACAATCAACCTTGTCAAGCAGTGTGACAAGTGCCATAGATTTGCCAAAGTTCCCCGAGCTCCTCCAACCTGCCTCTAACAAATGGTTCGCCCTTGGCCCTTCGCAATATGGGGGATCAACCGATAGGACCTCTCCCTACAGGTCACGGAAGCTGCAAGTATGCGGTGGTAGCTGTAGATTATTTTACCAAATGGGCAAAAGCAAAAGAATTGATCCAAATTTCTTCCTTTTAAATTGAGAGATTTGTTTGGAATAATATTATTTATTAGTTCGGCATCTCTCAGCAAATAGTGATTGATAATGGGATCTAGTTTACCAGTGAGAAGTTTATCAAGTTTTGTAATAATCTCGAGATTCTGAAGAGTTTTTTGTCAGTAGACCACCCTCAAACCAATAGACAAGTTGAGGTAGTAAATAAAATCATTAAGCAGATTCTAAAGAAAAAATTAGAAGCCAGAAAAGGGGCATGGGTATGTAAATTACTGAAGGTGCTATGGGCTTATCGAACCGCGGCTTGTAGCACCATAGGAGAAATCCCTTTCTCAATGGTCTATGAAACTGAAGCCATGATACAAGCGGAGTTTAAGGTCTTTTCCTATTGGAGAGCTACTTTCAATCCAGAGGAAAATAACCGACTGCTTGCTGCGAGCCTTGATCTTGTCGAAGAAATAAAGGACACTACTCATCTCAGGGTCGCGACCTATCAACAGCAGGTCGCAAGGCATTTTAATCGAAAGGTCCGAACTCAAAGCTTCAAAGCAGGCGATCTTGTCCTACGCCTTATTCTGCCAGGAGGTCGCAATCCAAGTGAAGGAACATTGGGTCCTAATTGGGAAGGACCCTATATAATAAAAGAAAAACTACTAAGCGAGGGATATCATTTGGCTAACGTTGAAGGAGTTGAGTTCCCCTGAGCATGGAATGCCAAACATCTATGGTCATATTATCAATAAGGGCAAATTTAGCCTCATAGATTTGTAATATTCTTTAAAGTTTTGAATTAAATAATGATCAAAGAATTCCTTTGTCTTTTCACATAATGTTCCGCATGCCCCCTAATGTATTTTATCAGCGGTCAACGTTATTTGAAGAAAAACTATGCTCTACGTGGACAGCTTGACCAGCTGTCTCACGAGGTAAAAATGCCAAAACCTCACATGCCACAAAAGAGTATTACCCATTTGGGTCCATGCAATTCACCAACAGATTAGTAAATAAGATGACAAAATGTTTGATAGATCACAAAATTCAAAATAAAGATGTCCCAATTATACAAAGTATCAAATCAAATTGCGAAAATGCAAAATTATAGAGGTGCTAAAGGGGATGGAGTTGGAAGACTAGAGGAATCTTGTGGAGCAGAGGAATTCAAGACAGCCATGGTCGGGTCTTCTATCACTTATTCTCTGAGCTTCTCTTCAACTGCTTCCTGCATTGCTGGAGTGCCCTCGGTCTGCTCTGCACTCTGAATGGGAAGATCACTAACAACCTCAGTGTCTGGAGGAAAGGTTACCTCTGCACCCTCGACGAAACCCTGGATAATTGCTTCGATTTCCTCACCAAAGAATGAAAAATTGAAGTCAGGGTGTTTCTGCCAAAGGGTGTACATGAAGCTGTCGGTGGTCTCAGAAATGATAGTTTCCCTGGCCTGATCAACTAAGACAAAAGTCTCCTCTCTCACCTTGACAACCACCTCTTCAGCCTGTATGGCCCTTTCCTTAGCTTGCTTGGCAACTTCTGCAGCTCGCTTGACTACTTCCTCAGCTTGTAGTGCCCTATCTTCAGTGCAAGCTACCCTTTCTTGAGCGGCTTTAGATTGCCTTTGGAAACTTTCTACCCCTCATACTAGTGCTATCACATCCTCCTTTCCCTATTGAAGCTCATCATGAGCTTTGCACAGCCTTGAGGTCAAATTAGCCATCTTATCTTCCCACTTTTTCTTTAGTTTGGCTGCCTCTTTAGTTATTACTATCAGGTTGGCCTTGAGCTAATCTTGCTCCACCTCCTAGATCAAGCTCTCATTCCTCAGCTTTACTGCCTCTAGTGCCCCCTGAAAAGAACAATAAGGAGTCAGAACATAAATAAAGGATTAAGGGGAAACAAGAAAGGAATGATAATGACCATTAAATAGTGGTTGGTTAATATCTTTGCCAGAGAACTCCCTCAGATCTTGTCATCTTCAAGGGAATCTGTCTAAGCTCCCAAGATCTGACCTACATTTTTGTTGACAACATCATAAAGTGCTAAAGTCTTGGATCCCAAACCTCCAATTTAGGACTCCGGAGCACCCTCGACCCTTGCCGTCGGACCATCAATGACCTCTTATCCCCTATTAGTTCTTTGCCTTTTGGAAAGAGGCCCCATTAGAGCCTCCTCTCCATGGCCTGAAGACCTCAGTCTTGTTCTTTTAGCCTCAATTGGTCCTAATTGAGAAACAGGAGCCAGGGTAAGTAGGGTCTCCTCTGCAATCATCAGGGTGAGAGGATCATCGGTTTGAGCTGGTATTGGGATAGTGGCAGAGGAAAAAGCCTGGCTAGCCCGAGCAAGAGCTGGAATAGCTGCAGAGGAGGAAGAACGATTAACACAAGTGGAGGTTGGAGTAGTAATTCGCCTCAACCTCATAGGAGGTAGGATCAAGTTGACTCTCCCTATGTCACCCTGTTCATTGAAATTGACAAGGGGAACTTCCATTGACCCACGAACTCTAACATCCTGTGAGCGGTCAAGAAGCTCGGCACCAAGAGTAGAGGAAAGTCAGTGAGCTTGCAAGAGCTTCTCATCAAACTTTGAGTCATTCCGTATGTCTTTGTAGATGGTAAACTTGTCTAGCACCTCGATCTCCCCTATACTCAACTCCTCTCCTTTCCTACTCCATCTACAAAGAACATAACAAAGGTTAGACTCAAAGCAAAATGAAAAATAGTAGACGCCTAAACTCTCTCAAATCGCTCACCCGGACTCGAATTAAATGAGAAATTCTGAATGCGACATAAGGATTGGTAAGAAACATAAAACTAATGAGTCTTATAAGGGCCCACATTGGATTTCCCTTTGGCATCCCCATGAGGCAACACCCTCTTATACTTAGAAGGACGAGGCAAAAGATAATAAACCCCTTCCTACTGTCCATCGGTCTTGATACTAAAAAGATAACAAAGAACCTTAGCACTAGGAGAAGGGAGACCATTTTCAAGTTGGACCAGTGCTAAAGAAGTCAATATGGAGTACACATTGGGTGGTCAACTAAGCCGAAGCAAGCTTCAACTCATTCAGGAAATCAATTATATATGGGAGGACTGGGAACCTAAGACCTGCATTGAGATGATGAATGCTTATGGCAGCAAACTTACCAAGAGGATGAGAAACGTGGTCACCATTAGATGGCACCATAACACAGCAGCCCTTCGGGAAAAAGTATGCTTCAGTAATCTCCCCTAATTCTTTAAATTTGATACTGGAAGGATAACGCTTGAAAGAAGAATCAGCTTTAACCCCCTCTAGCCTGGGACAAGCTACAAACCTACTAGCAACCTCACCACTCTGGGAGGTCGCACCCTCGGTGGCACGAAGCGCTCCTTCGCTCCCTTTGGACTCAATATCTTCATTGAATATTAGGTGGTGGCGATGTCTATGGGGCTGAGACATCTATACAAGAAAGAAAGAAAAAGAAAACAATCAGGTCACTGAACACAGATAGTCTAACCTAAAAGAAAGTTGGCTGCTACCCCAAGACACCTAGATTTAAAGACATGAATAAGGTTTCAGCTATAAAGCCAGGAGACCCAGAAAACCAGTTGAAAACTTTGCCACTACCAAAAGCCCTGACACTTACTGACAGGTAGATAAAATACAACCTGCACTCTAGTTTTTATTTAATATTAGACACACACATGAGGGCCTCAAAATTGAAATAGCACAAGGCTAGGGATAGAAATTTATCTTATCAGTTAAAGAAGAAGTCTAAAGCGTAGATAGAAGTGGTGCCTGATAACTCGAACTTGGCTTGGTGAAACTGAAGAAACTAAAATAAGGCCGGAGTGGGTAGAGAGCAGTGAACAGTGGCAAATCCTACAGAGGGACAGAGAGGAAAAGTCTAGAATTGACGAGTTTCAAATGACAGATGAAAAAAAGGGGAAATGTCTCCCCAATTTTTTATTGTGGACAGACCAACCATTAGATCTTAAAACTCTCCAAACAACCCACGATCTGACGGACTAGCACACATTGGCATTTAAAACCAAGACATGACCACTGAGACAGTAATCATTGCACCATATGTGAAAATCGAAGAGACACTTATGAAACGAACATGTCAAGATGCCCGCCAGATCGTAAAATTATGAATAAAATGAACTACGACCCTGGTTTTCTTGCGATCTATTACTCATTGCTCTCCTACGATCCAATGAACTCACGAGTTCATTCGATCTCAGCTCGGGCACACTTGGTGCGAATGCATTAAGCCTCACGAGCTTATTCGATCTTAGCTCGGCCACACCTAATGCGAATGAACTAAACCTCACGAGCTCATTCCATCTCAGCTCAGGCACACCTGATGTGAATGCACTAAGCCTCATGAGCTCATTTCGATGTCCAGCTCGGACACACCTGGTGCAAATGCATTAAGCCTTACGAGCTCATTTCGATCTCTAGCTCAGGCATACCTGGTGCGAATGTACTAAGCCTCACAAGCTCATTCAATCTTAGCTCAAGCACACCTGGTGCGAATGCATTAAACCTCATAAGCTTATTTCGATCTCCAGCTCAGGCACACCTGGTGAGAATGTACTAAGCCTCATAAGCTTATTCGATCTCAGCACGGGCACACCTGATGTGAATACACTAAGCCTTACGAGCTCATTCGACCTCAACTCGGGTACACCTGGTGCAAGTGCACTAAGCCTCACAAGCTCATTCGATCTTAGCTCGAGCATACCTGGCACAGTGCACTAAGCCTCACGAGCCTATGTTACCTTCGATTCAAGTTCATGACTTGCAAACCTACTTTAACTAAGGTGCAGTGTGCACTGTCAAACCGATTACTCACAGCTTTCTTGTGAGCTAAAAATCTGCTATTGACTAGATCATTTTAATGCTTAAGTCTACAACTAGACAGAGTGGATTGATTTTATCCATTAAATACTAAGCTCAATATTTGATTAAGCACAACAAGTAGAAACCAATCTGTAAAAAGAGCTTAGATATAATTTTCTACAATGCACGACAATCAGTTGCACACTCGAAACATTAAGAAAAAGAGCAATATTCATTACAAAACCTCTTTCAATGAGGTAAGTTTATACAAGGAAATTCTGAGCACAAAGACTAAGATAAACCTACAACTACAATAAGCAGGAGGAGCTGTCCTTCCAGGAGTCATGGTCAAAAAGCAAGCCACGTAGCTCCAACTCCTTTTTTTTTGTCTTCCTCTAAAGTTAAGAGCTCGTCCCTCAACTCCTTAGCTCCTGGATGCTTGAGGGAAATTGACCAAAATGTCTCGCCATGCAAGGAGACTAAAGAGCATCGGTGAAGAGCTACCTTAATCACAAAAAGGCGATGGAGGAAGATAACAAAACTTCTCAGGATCTTCAAAGAGGAATCACCCTCGGAAGCTTTCCATAACAAAAATTTCCAAGATCCTTAAAGAAGAGTTCTCGTAGTTGATTGAACATGCTCTGCCTCCTCTAAGAGGCTTATCAGGGGCACTCACCAGGTTGTTCTGTGAAAGAATGAAATTTCCCATGCCTTATATAGACTGATCTAACCTTTTTGAAGAATCCAAAAAGTGTCTAGATATTCTCGATTGAACGGCTCGAAAGAAAAATTGAGTCACCTCGCCAACAGCTATAAAGCATATGCAATGGAAGACTGAGCTCTAACATGACCATTCGGAAGGTTACAAGCAGAGGCTTTAACTAAACTAGTGTTATGGATAGGGAACTTGGCAATATCGCAAGTCACGGATAAGGGGCCCCTACCTGAAAATGCATGACTAACTCCCAGCTCGTAGAGTGAACTGAGAGTCAGAGGACTGATGTTATGGGCATTTTTGGGCCAGATGGAATGGATCAGCAGAGGCCCAAAGAATCGGGCAAGGAGGCGAGGAGGCATGACCCAACTTAGTAAGGTCACTAAAGCCAAATGGCAGGTTGCACAATGCACGGTGTGAGCTCATAGCTTCCAGATCAAACAAGGCTATAGCGAGCTCCTCTCAACATGATTGGGAACAGCTAATGTCTAATAGACAGTCTGAATACTCTACTAACTTGTAAATCAGCCTCCAAAGCCCGACAATGATTTGCCCGTATTTATTACTTGACGTCTAGTATTTAATGCTCACTATAGATGTAATCATAGTTTTACAATGACAAATTATGACTTGTAACACTCTCGGCTTCTATAAATAGGGAGGGAGAGCCATTGCATAGATGTAGAAAGATATATGCAAAAAGACTGCCAAAATAGCCATAGACGCATAAACTATCGCTCTGTGTAACAAAATAACTATTCAAAATCAATACAACCACCGTGGACATAGAGGTCATCCTGACTTTAGCTGAATCACGATAAAACACTTTGTGTTTTCTCTACTCTTCCTTTGAATCTCTCACCATCTTCATGCTCCTTTTTCACTCTTAACAACAGTTTGATTCTCAGAATCCTTTGTTGGCTAATAACCAAAATCAGCTGTCAACAATTATGAAGAATAATTAAAAGATAGTAAGTATAATGAAGACTCGGATTAGGATATACTAACAGAGAGGCAAGAAAATGTGCAAGTGGAGTAGAATGTCCATGCTGAACAATCTAAGTAGAATGTGCAAGTGGAGTAGTGTATTAACAATAATGTAACTACAAAGAAAAAGCCTACAAGGTAGAGAAGGAAAGCATTTGAATTTCCAACAAATGAAACATATTGGATGGATGAAGATGGTGATTCTGATGAGCTAGTTAGCCCAGATGTATATGAAATCAAAGACAATAGTGAAGAAGATGGAATACCAAGATTTAAAAAATAGTAGTAGATGGTGGTGTCTGATACCAAATTGATGTGATCCTTATAGACAAGTGCCACAAATCTTCTCAAATTTAGCCATACACAAAGGAAAACGAAGGATGTTTATGCCACACTCCAGAATAGAGAAGAAGGAAAGTGATAATTGATTAATTTCATACCATAAAAAGGAATCCCTTTGATAAATCTTAAGTTCATTCAAGAACCTTAAGAAGGAAACTCTCATAAGAAAAAGACTATTCTCATTCCACCTAAAAAATCCATTAACCTGGGAAACAAGCCTTCCCATATAGCTACCATTAAACTAAATGCGCTAAACTCATAAGACAAATAAGTCTAAAAAAACAACCAAATGATCTAACACAAAATAAAAGCCTAAATCATTACAAAAGACCTAAAACAAAACAATAAAAATGGCCAAGAACAACCCCTCTAATTGATGGCCTACATAGACCCAATTAGCTCTTACAAATGATGCCCAATGTGCTGTCCCATGTGGCGCAAGGATGCTAAGTGATGCCATGTGCTATCCCATATGGCGCAAGGATGCTTAAGTGGCACCATTTGATGACACGGCTTTAATGCATATGATCCTTGACTTTCCCAAGTCATCCTCCTTAGGTTTGCTCTGAATGTTTTGACATAAGCTTTGTAGAGCCTCCCTAATTCTCTTAGGCTGAGCCCTTGTGATAGGTTTATTCAGAATGTGCAATGGCTCTTGATGATCTCTTGAGTTTCTATCATTAGTGATAGTGGTGGTGGTGATGGTAAATAATAGTGGTAGTAGTAGTAATGGTAAGAATAGGGGTAGTGATAATGGTAGTAATAGTGGTCGTGGTAGTGGTAGTGTAGTAGCAACAACAACAACAGTAATGATTGTAATGGTAATGATGGTGGTGGTGTTAGTAGTAATAGTAGTGTAGTAGCAACAGTAGCCTATAATAGCAACATTAAGGCTAGCTACTTTTGCACCAATTAAGCCTCTATCCAAGCTTGCCTCAAAGCTAGCTCTAAAGACAAAAGAGAAAAGAGCAGTGGTAATGGTAGTGGTAGTGACTGTGGTAGTAATAGTAATAGTGGTAGTGATAGTAGTAGTAGTAGTAGTAGCAACAGCAACAATAGTAGTAGTAGCAACAACAGCAACAATATTAGTAGCAACAACAACCTATAGTAGTAGCATCAAGGCCAACTACTTTTAGACCAATTAAGCCTCCATCCAAGCTTACCTTAAAATTAGCTCCAAAGACCAAAGAGAAGGGAGCCTCATAGCTTAACGACACTATTAATACACCAAAATCTAACTATACAAAGGAATTGGAGAAGAAAGCATTTAACAAGAGAGGGAAGAATGTTATAACTAAAGAGAATTTATAATCTGTAAGTGAGAGAAGTAGGAGAAGGATTGCAAATGTTGTTTGCATACAAGAGTCTCAAAATGGGAGCAATAAGAACATATGGAAGATCAACATGGTTTTTTTAGCTTTCTGTTGATATGTCTTGGTCTTTTGGAATGTTAGTTAGCATACTAGATAGGTTATTTTGGGGTGAAAAACATCTAGGTAAGTTTATCTTTTAGAATGTTAGATAATTATATTGGGAGGCAAGTAAGCATACAGGAACTGCATATTTATATTGGCAATTATTTGCTATTTTAATGTTATAAATCCATTTTAATTATTCTTCTTTGGTGCCATTTTAATGTTATTTAATTATTTTCAATTGGTATACAATAATTGGTTTTTGGCTCTAAATTTTTCAAGTATTTTTTTTATCATTTTGCCATTTTCTAGTGCTTGATTGATTGTTACAAGGTTTTTGGTAGGGAAATGTGTCAACTTTGCTCTTGGTTATATCATATGTAGGTTGATATATTTTTTATCATTTATTTTTTGCTGTTATAAAAAATCACAATAACTTAAGCCTTACTAAATCCTTTGTCACTAGGGGTTTTCTACTTATTGGTTAATATGAAGGCATAATGATTGAATTTGTGAAAATTATGTTATTCACTCTCAACGGTTTGGTTTTATGTTATTCACTCTTTAACAACTTTTACTTAGGCACCAAGGGATTTCTACTTAAGCACATAAAGTAACTTTTCCATTGCACAATTGCTTAATGAAATGGAAGTGAGCAATTTGGCTACATGTCGACCTACTACATTTGGGTACATGTATCAAATATCTTCATTTGCCTACATGTACCTATAGCATGCCCTACTTACTCAAATCATTTACCAAAAGGCTCAACAAAACAATCAAACAGGATTTGACATTTCATCCAATCTAATTACTATTCTAGCATACTTAATTCAATGGAATGGAAATGATTAGGTAACATTGATTTCTTGTTTATTGGTTTTTGATCCATATGTTATGACATAAAAGGTGAACAATAACATAAATACAAAATTTTCATTGGCAACATAAACATAAATTTACATTCAACCAAAACAAGGAATTTCCACCCAATGTTCATCTATAATTATAAAATGTTTGCCCATTTTCAATTATTACAATCAAAACAAAAACACTTACTATATAATTTTCTATAAATTCCTAACCTATCTGTAGCTTTCGTAGCAAAGCAATAAATAAAACATTAAGATAAAAGAGACATAAAAGACAAAAATTTATAAATTGGCTAATATGGAATTAAATGTATATAACTTTGTTAAAAGCATTGTTGTGGACATAAATTTTATATAAATAATCTATACAGAACTTTTTAAAAAAAAAATATTCGAAATCGAAAATAAACAAAATGAATCCACTGACAGTAATAATGCGTGAATGAGATGATTTCCTGTTGTCATGAGGAGATGAGCAACGAAGACCCCAAGGAGACGTAGTAGAAGGCGAAGGTTTCAGGAGAAGCAGAGAGAAGACAGGTGGCAGCACCTAATTGATAAAATTCTTTGATTTGATACCTTCCCCCAATTTTTATAGCTAATAGGTATTGTCTTAAAGGTGGAAAGGTCCACTTTCTTAAAAACTCCAAAGAAGATTATGGGCTTCTTTGATAGTCTTTTTTTTTTTTTTTGAAAAATAATTTTTTTGTTTTTTATTTTATAAAAATAAAAAAATTTATTTGATAAATCATTTTTAGAATTTATTTTTAAAAAATTATTTTATAAAAATATAATTGAAAAAATAATTTTTAAAAAATATCATTTAAGTATTTTTCTTGTTTTGGTGTAAAATTATTTTCAGACTTTTTTAAAAAAGTAAGAAAAAGACCTATTTTTATTAAGGATAAAATTATAAATAATATTAAATATATTTTAATTTTCTTTAAATAAAGAAAACACTTGTTCTTAAAATTTATATCTAAATAAATTTTTTATTCTTTTATTCCAAAAAAATAATTTTTAAAATTATTTTTCAAAAATTATTTTTAAAAAAATAATAAAATAAAAATATTTAAAAATACTTCAAAACAGTCCTATATATTTCATTAAAATCAATAAATTGTGAGTGTTTTTTTTTCAAATCCTTTACTACTACTTCACATTAAATGACTTGTTCCTTCTTCACGTTTCTCTGTGTGGATAGAAAAATTTTAGATAGGTAAGAAAATTTAAATAGTAAAGAAAAGCTTAAATTTTTTTAAATTTCATCTAAACATGCTAAGCCCCTCCCACAAATATTATTTATTTTTTTATTTTAGATTAAAATATTATTTCAATATTTCACCAATATAATTTTTTTTAATTTAATTTATTAAAATCTCTTTATTTAGTTATTTCTAATTTTACTAAAAAATTTAATAACAAAATGTCAAAAGCTAATATGATATTTTAATACTTATGTTGTATTATTCATACTTTAAATTTATAAAATGAATTTAGTTTAAAAACAAAAATATGATATCGTCATTTTAATGTTTTATTAATAATAAAATATTATTTTAATATTTAATATTTTGACAATAAATTATGTTAAATCTTGAATTTTTAAATAATTATTTTAATTAACAAAATGTAGTATAGGATTTGGTTACTCCTCGTGTATTAAAAACTCGGTTCCTAAGGCGCAGTGTTTGTAACAGTTGTCGTGAATTGCGGGTCACATTGGCATTCCGGGTCCAGTCCACGTGAAGACAAAACTCCAGAATCTACAACTGCTCTCCGCCGCCCATCGCGATCCATACCAGCATATTCTTCTCTCCCTGCAGAATATATTTTCCTTACCCGAATACCAGGGGCATCCAATCATCGCGCCTAATTTCCATCCACGTCATCCCACCAAATCATACGTGTCATCCTACCTGTTCCAGAAAATTATAGAAGAATAAACCATAAAATCTTGACCGTTAAAACCCTTTTCCCTCTCTAAAGGCCTACTTTTTGTTGAGCTTCTGCTTCTAATTCTTAGTCTCGTCCTTGTGAACTTCCACCGTTGCCTACGAATTTTACAGAACCTCAAATTACACGCACAACCAAGATTTGCTTCCATTC
>JANHAO010001520.1:0-32468 GCA_026873985.1 Saraca asoca
TTAGTTTTTATTCTTAGTTTTTTAATTTTTTAAAAATTATGACAAGTGCTTATTTATCCAAACACTTTAATTTTATAAGTGCTTACAATAGTCTTTTTAGTAATTTAAGTTATTATAAGTGTTTGTGTAGTAATGCATCCAAACACCTTAAAATACTACATAAGCGCTTTTCAAAGCGTGCATCCAAACACAAATAAGCTTATTAAATTAAGCGCTTATGACATAAGCTCTTATCTAAAATGCTCTTATGACATAAGTGCTTATTTAAGTTGTTTAGCCATTTCTTGCATCATTATCCTTTTTGTGGAAAGGTTTAAAACAAAGTTCATTTCATTTTAAAATAATTTTTTTTAAATGGTGTTTGAATTTAAGTTAAAGAAAGTCTCATTTCATTTCATTCACAATTCTTATTTTAATTATATTTGTGTCATTATAAAATCCTTCAAATTTCTCAAAGATTTTTTTAGAATTCTTTTCATTTGACTTAAAACAAATGTTATATATATATATATATATATATGTTGAAAAAAACTTTGTTCTCACCCTAACATTTTGTTTACTATGATACTATCAAAATCTACCTTTTAATTAACTTTAATATATTTTCATTATATTTCAAACAAAAATGCATTTATAAATAAAATGAAATCATTATTTTAATTTAGTTTCCAAATAATAGAACTTATTCGTAAATAAATTAAAATTATTTTGATTGAAATGAAATGAATTCAATTCTAGAAAAATAATCAAAAATAAAACATATATATATATATATATATTCATTTGTAGAACCCAAAAGAGGAAAGAAGAAAGATTCTGCATTTTCATTTCAACTCCTAAACTTAGATTCATTGAGATAAGGAGGAGAAGTATATGGATCCCTCAAATTTGGTAGAAAACTGAGAGTGTAAATTAATATGAGAGATAGATATATAAATATTTTTCATATGAAAAAAATGCAAAATACTCCTGATGTAACTTATATAATTGTTTTTGTATAAAATGCTCTAATAGCAATTATTCAATATTGGAAAAATAAAAATAGCTAATTAATGTGATTTGTGCATCATATTACATGGTATTTGATCTATACAAATAAATTTATTCATCAAATAATAGCCTTACCTGATGTTGATTGATAATCCATAATAGTAATAACTCTTAGTCGGTACACTTTTCACAAAACCTTGCACATAAAATAGAGAGAAAAATAAATTTTAAGTTTTAATGGGACAATTACAACTCATGCTACAATGTGAGTAGAGACCTGCCTTGTTAAAAACCTTACTAAGCCAGTTGAGCCATCATTGTAGGTACAGTTACAAGACTCATATCGCTAATGTCCACTAATGGTCTAAGTGTCATTATAAACATAATAGTCTTATCACTTGTTAATTGGCCTAAATAACTTAATTGTCATGATATTCATTTAATCCAATACAATATTCAATTAAATTATTGTAGTCCATATAACAAATTCTAACAATGATATTAAAGCTAATTTTTCTTTTAATGTTATAAGGCTCAAATTTGTGCAAATTTCATTTAAAAATTTGTTGTGATTAAAATATTTAATTATCCATAATTATTGATGAGAAACATTATGGATTTTTTATATAAAAACTTTTTGCCTTTTTTGTATTATTAAGTTGCTTGAATTAATTACGAATTTTGTGAATATGAGATGGAATCACAAATTGAATTAATTTAGTTTTTTTGGAAAATTTGATTTCTTAAATTTGAATAATTTAAAGGGAAATTTTTAAATTAATTTATAATTTCATCTCAAAAGTATGTGATGTGCAAAATGCACAAATCAATTTGAACAAATATTGTTCAAAATTAAAATTTTCACAATTCATGTTTTTTGGTTATTAGAAGATATTTTGTTAAAATTTGGCTTAATTATTGGAGATTTATTTAAATTGATTCATGACTCTATACTAAAATAATTAGACAAAGAAGCCGTCAATGAATTTTTGAAAATTCAAACACAAATAACATCAATTTTAATAATTTTCAATTCAGGGTAACCTAAGGGAGTTTTGGTACTTTCTATGTTAAAATTACACTAATTTTTCTATGATTTTGTAAGATTGATAAGGAGATTAATTTTAGATGAATTTGGATAAAAAAACCCACAAAAAAATAGTTCAAAATATGATTGAATTGAAGAAGTTTGCAAACTAAGTTGGATTTAGCTACACAAACTCAAAAATGGTTGAATGGATATAGAAAAAGAGGATGATGCCACTTGATGCATTGATCACTTGCACCAGTGGCACGTGGGGGCCCTATGCAACCATAGAAGTGGTGGATGGCAATGAAAATCATACCATCAAGTCCCACTCTCCAAGCTCTACTTTTAGTAATTTTTCAGATTTTTCTAGAAATAAAAATATTTTATTTTTTAAAAAATTTATTTAAGCAATTATTTGATATTATTCAAGCTTGAAATTTCACTATACTTTTGCTACATATTGGACTATTTTTTTGTAATTTTTTTTAGAATTTTCTAAAAATAAAAATATTTTATATGATTATTGTTCTATTTATTTAAGCATTAATTTCATGTTGTTTGGATATGAAAATTTTACTATATAATTCTTGCATCTTATATTATTGTATGTAATTTTTATGGATCAATTTGATGCTATTTGTATGTTTGAATATTTTTTTCAGATTATTATGTGTAATTTGTAAAAATATGTACAAATCAATTTTGCTCATATTACATTATAAAATTCTATGCAATTCTGTACTCATCTAATGTGTACCAGTTGTATAAAATTTTACTGAAATTAAATTTTGAAATTATGTTTAGAAGAGTATTATGTTAGTAATATACATGCCCTATCAGTGTAATAATATTAATATAGTTTGTTGGTGATAATGTGAGTATTAAGATTACTTGTCATGTTTTTAAAATTTTAAATACCTTATCGGTATTAGATTTTAGAAATATAACATTTAATCCTTGTGTTATATTATAAAGCTTTAAATGTCCTATAGTGTTATGTTTCATAATGTAACACTGCTTAGAATTACATAATTATTGAGGAAATATTATTGCATGACTACATTGAACAAGCAATTTTGAAAATTTATGATGAATTTTATAAATTATTATTTCCTCAATCTTTTATTACCTATGCAATTTATTATGGGGAAAATGATAAATGAGACCAGTTATGAGGATTATGCTGGGTAAAAGATATCTGGGCTAAATTGCTAATATCATATTTGAGAATGACAAAATTTTTGTTATTGGCATGGAAAGAGAGAGAGAGAGAGACGCAAAGAGACAATGACTTTATTACTGTGCAAATGCTCTTTATGAAAAATAGACACACTTTAATAAAGTACAGTTGATGATTGCGATGAATACTAAGGATAAGATCATCATAAAAAACATTAGTAATTCTCCTTATGCCTAAGCATTTATAGACTATGTAGCTAATAGGTTCGTAAAGTTTGATAAGGCTAAAAAGAATATTCCCCCTCGTTGCTGAATAATATTATTTGTGATGGTGTTAGTGAAATTACTGAGTATATCATGCAATCGATGTGCTATTATAATCACTTGAAAAGTATAAATGTGGACTTGGAAAATAGTCATTTTAACTTAGCATGTTTTAGATTCTCTTCCAGATCAAATTAATGTTCTTAAGACATCACATCACTCCCAAGAGGGTGAGTAGACTTTTGGTGAAATGACTTCTAGAGTTAGTTAAGCAGAATATGATATGTAGAATTGAAAGGTCTCTATGTTCACTTTGTTTCCCATAGATCAAGTGTTGAACATGGAAATTAGTTATACCCAAAAGGAACCTAATTTTGGAAAACAAGAAAGCTATTTTGAGTGCACATCACTAAAGATCAAGATGTTTCCACTAGCTCTGGTGAGACTTTTCATCAAACATTTAGTGATTAGACAAAGATGCAATCACTAACATTACAAATTCATTATAGGTGTTAAGAAATAAGAGGAAGCAAAGTGATAAAAAGCTGATAATTAGATTGAAAATGGGGGAAAAGTGCAATATGAGTATGTAAGAGTAGTTGTTGTTTAGAAATTAGAGAGTTAGTCAGTTAAATAAATACTGTGATTAGATATTAAAAGGGTTAAAATTAATGTGAAATCCTTAATATTATGACATAGGTGTCTATGTGATATCTCCACATAATGATAAAGAGATCGATAAAAGAAAAGATTCTTCATAACCTAGATTTATCTTTTTTATATGTGTAATGATTGCATTAAGAAAGATACTCCTTAATAGAGTTAGAAAAAGGCAAAGCCAAAATATTGAATGTATTGGAGTTTATTCTTAATAATGTAAGTGAATTGATTATGTTGACTGCTACAAGCAGATACTGATATTTCACCTTCACTGATGATTGATCAATTTTTTTTACGTGGAAATATCCACTGAAAAGTTAAAAGTCTTAAATTCTTCTAGGACATTTAAAATTGAGATTGAACTTCAAAAATGATAAGAAAATTGAGTGTGTCGGTTCTAAACAAAATGGAATTACAGACTTATGGACATGATTAGATGCATGTTGGTACATTTGATTTTACCAAACTTTTATAAGGTGATGCTTTAAAGACCACAGTGTATATATTGAATCAAGTTCCTAGTAAGCCTACACCTAAAACCTCATATAATTTATTGTATGGGAAAAACCTAGTTTAGGGTTTTTTCCTTGTTTGGGGTTACGAGGCTAAGGTGGAACTATATGATCCATTTATTAAGCAACTTAATCTGAAGATTGTTGATGGTCACTTTATTAGATGTTGTAATGGCTAAAAGAGTAGTAGATTTTATTGTCCGATCCACACCACCAAGGTAATTGGAATGTCTTGTTCTATCTATTTAAAAGACTAGCCACATAGTAGGAGTGAAAGACCATATAACATCTCTCGTAGAGAGGTACAATTTGTTATTCTATTAGCACTGTTATTGGTTGAAAATAAAACAAATAAATCCAGAAGATAATCTAATATAACATATGGTAAAATCAATGGTGGAAATTGGTAATAAGCCAAATTTTCAAAAAATTAATTTTAGTAATAAAATGGCTTTTTAAAGAATCCAAAAAGGTGAATTTGAAAATTTTGGGAACTCTAAAATTGTAAATTTTGAGAAAGAAGTGCTGAGAAAATTGAAATTTTCATTTCAGATGCTTGTAAAATAAAATCCATGTTTTTGATATTTAATTTCTAGAAAACTTTGGAGAAATCAAAACTAGGGCTATAGGTACCTGGTGAACACAAAATTATAGTAGTTACAAAGATAATTAATTTAACTAATTTGTATTAAAATTGTAAAGCCGCTGGTGATTAGTGAGTATACTAAATTTGGACTCAAAGTGAAGAAAATTGGTAAAGCCAATAAAGGATAATTTGAAGGCTTGTCAACGAAGAAGACGAAAAGTAAAAGTGAACTCAAAACTTTCCTGTTTTACCACCAAAGCTGATTCTTTTTTCTTATTTCTTCACACCACTTCTGTTTCATTTCATGCAATATTTGGCCAACTCAACTTGTAAACAAACTTCCTCTCATTACACTATCTCTCTCTCTAAGTAAGCACTTTATTCCTTTATGATAATTTTTGATGTTTTTGCTACTAATTCCTTTCATCTTTTTCTTCAAATTAGTACCAAAATCTTATTAATTCATCCAATATAACTAGAGTGATGAATTTTTTAATCCAAAAGTTACTATTCATGATCACTATTCACCTTATGAACCCATATGAATTTCTAATGTTTTTAAGGGTTAAATCTTTTATTTCTAGCTTGTTTCTATGGAATGAAATCATATTTTAATGGTATTTGACTATTTGATTAAAAAAACTCTTGAAAATCCAAGAACCTAATATGTCTTCTTTCTTGTCCATGAAGAGTATTGAAGATCTTCATTGGATCCTTTTTATCATTTTGTTTTCAGCCACTTATGTGAGTGATTCTTGCCTCTATTGTGAGTTATAAAATAATTGATGGTGAGCCATTGAATTATTGTTTGTGTTAAGGAAAATGGGTTTTATGTGGTCGTATGTTAGAGTTTGAGTTTGATTAGAGTTGCATATATATGTTTAGTTTTATGACTAGAAAGACTTGGTTTTATGCTTAGTTTCTTTGTGATTATGGTAAAGATAGCTTATGAAGCTTGGTTAAGAAATTGAAAGTTGTTCTTATTGGAATATGTATTTGCACTATAAACTTGTATGAATATGGACTTATGATTATAATCACAAGCATGGTTTTGAACCCAGAAACTGGAAATTCGAGTAAAATTGCAAGAGTCAAAAGTGAAAGCTTCGATTTGACTTGAGCCAATTTGGTTCAAAATACATGTCAGTTATCCCAAAGTTGCAAACCTTTAGGAAGTCTTGGACTACATGTGATCTGAACTATGATTAGGATTAAATAGACGACATGAAAATGTTAATTTGAATCGTGTAGAATGAGTTCAATTTTCAATTTGAATCACAACAACTTGAATGCATGCACTAATTCGGCAATCATAATCGTGAAATCAATATAAAAAGGGCAATTTGAATCATGACCCCTAGAAATGAAAAATATGTTGAAATATTTATGATAACTTATAAGTTGTTATGGATAAAATTTATCCTCGCAAAGCAGATCGGTAGAGGCTCAGTAGAAGTTAAGTCCAAGTAAAAGGAGTCTAGCTTGTTAAGGTTGAGGATGCTAAGTCCCGGCTCACATACTCGATAACTGATCCTGCACGAGCTCACTTCACTATAGACGAACCTAATCTCACTGAATGAAGGCTAGCAGTGACCCTGAGCCAAGGGTCTTAGCTCACAAGGTGAAGCACATTACCCAGCCAAAAGGTTCAATGAGACAAAGCACCAGACAAGCTTATGTGAGCTCATAGACAAGGGACCCACCTACAGAAAGTAGCCTGTAGAAGCTTATTTGCAGGAGTTTAAGCTGTCTTGTACATTAAATATTTAACATAACTTATTTACAATATGCAAAATTACATTTGTAACCTCCCAACTTCTATAAATAGGAGGAGGAGGATCCTTGTAGGATAGGATGAATATAGAGAGAAGATACAGTAAAACTCTTATAAAAATTTCTTTAGATTAATAAAAGTTACGGGGGATGTATAATAAAAGTTACCATGGACATAGGGACTAGTACTGCCTGGTTTTAGCTGAACCACGTTAAAAATATTGTATGCCATTGTAGTTTCTCCTCTTCATATTCTTCATTATCTTCCTCATCTCCCATTTCATTAATCGAAAAGTAGTTTATGGTTCAAGAACTAATCTCAGTTGATAGGAATTTGGCAGAACTAGATTTTTCCATCAACATTTTGACGCTAGAAAGAGGGCCCATTTGCTCTTAAATTTCTTGATTTCTTTTCTATACAGCTACAATGGTAAGAGGAAGAATCATCAGGAGTTCAAACACTCTAATTGTTCAGTTGACAGACACTCCCACTACCGAAACTCATTACCAGCCTACTATTGCCCCTAAAATCAAAGAGGCACAAATGCATCACTAACCCTAGTCAGTGCTTGATAACATGGTAAAAGAGTTAGCTGAAGCTGTTAAAGTGCTGGAACAAGCACAAACCCAGAGTGCACAAAGGCAAGTGGAGATCATAGCACAACTCCAGCAACTACATAAAGAAGTCTGAAAAGACACTCGTGAGGATCGTGATAGCCAACGATTTGAAGGCCTGCAACGAGCTGAAAGCTAGAATAAGACTAGCCAAAGGGGGAAGAAAAATCAATAATCCTCCAGCCTATAGTCCAAAATGTAGGACCCATTGATGAAAGAAGTGCTACAAAGGCTGAAATGATTGAAGGAATGCACCCACGCTTATAATGAGTAAACCTACAACAAGGAGAGCTTGCCATTCTCTATAGAGATTGAAATGTAGCCTCTCCCTTAGAAACTCAAAGTCCCCACAATACGATTGTATCATGAGAATAGCAATCCTTGTGACCATCTTGATATGTTCAACATCTAGATGGACCTTCAAGCAACTAACCATCTACTCAACTACCGTGTCTTCCCTGCCGCACTAGGAGGCATGCCTCAAGCATGGTTTAGAAGCCTCCCAGCTCGTAGTGTCAATAGTTGGGAAGAGTGCCAGAGGTAATTCATTAATTAATATCGAGCGTTGAAGAGGCAGCTCGCACCTCCTTAGCACCTCACCATGGTTTTTCAAAAAAAAAAAGAATGAATCACTGAAAGATTACATAGCTAGATTCAGGTAAGAGGCCAATTTTGTAGAAAGTCCTTCCAAAGAGAATATCCTGATAGCGATATCCACAGGACTCTGCAAAGATGAAAAGTTGTATAGAAGCTTGTACAAGTCTCCAGTGTTAGATCTTGCTAAATTCTATAAGGAGCTACCAAGCAAATTAGATGGGAAGAGACCTTCAACACGGAGGAGCCCAAGCATATGAACAAAGAAGTTGACTCCCCGCAAAGCAAAAAAAATAAGCGATAAGGATCAGGCCATGGCCCCAGTAGCCAGCCTACGAAGAAAGGTAAGGCTGAGCGACCTCAGCCTCAAGGTCACTATAAAAGCTATAGCATTCTATTCGATATGCAAGACAAGATCTTCGCTGTAGAAATAGATAGGGAAGACTTTGGAAAGCCTAAGCCTCTCTGTATTCCTAGTAAATTTAGGATCAATAAAGATAATTTTTTTGCCTACCACAATGAAATTAGGCATAACACCTCAGAATTCTGGGCTCTAAAGGATGCCATAGAAGATCTCATTAGGAGAGGTCAACTATAGGATTATGTGGTGAGGCCATCATAATGGTAAGCTCAACATTCTCAGTGAATTGTTGATCAAGAGTAAAAGCCCTCCATTAGAACTATATTTTGATCTTATAATGTTATACTAAAGTTAATAAAAGTATTGTGATTTTGTCTAAGTACCCCTAGTAGAACGCTAAACAAAAAGAGAGCTATGAGCTTGCTAAGGTGCGGAGGCATTATTAAACACTCAAAATTTAGCAAGGAGCTATGAGCTCGCAAAGGTTTGGAGGCACTATTTAGAGGCACTATTAAATATTCAAAATCCAGTAAAGAGCTATAAGCTCATTGAGGTGTGGAGGCACTATTAAACACTCAAATCCGGCAAAAAGTTATTAGCTTACTAAGGTGCAGAGGCACTATTAAACACTCAAAATCCAACAAAGAGCTATGAGCTCGCCGAGGTGTGGATGCACTATTAAACACTCAAATCTAGCAAAGAGCTATGAGCTCGATAAGGTACAAAGAAACTAGTAAACACACAAATCTAATAAAGAACCCTGAGCTCATTTGGGAGTGAAGGTGCTATAATAAATCCATCACAGCTCTCATGCAACTAAATGCTCGCTTTTCCAAGCACAGTTTACGTACGACCTATTTGAATATTACTTATTCACTATAAGGACACTTGGACACTAAGATTTAATATTAACTGAATATGGCTGATTGGTCACTTGAATGTCTTATTCAGTTATAATTTACAAGAATATATGTTATCATCTATAATATGCAGAGCATCCAATACAGTGTTCAAGAGTTACAAAAGAGCTTAGTCATTAAAAGGCCTCATTCAATGAGAGATTTACATCAGAAGATTGAAAGTATAAAATTAAAGCATAAAGCCTACATCGATCGCCTTCACAAGGAAAGGGAGAGCCAACCCCCAGAAGATGAACTCCAACCAGTTGGAGGTTTGATGAGCACGACTACTCCTTAATCTTCTTCTTTTTATAGCCTCCCTCAGCCAATGGCTTCTTTCCTAACTCACACCTACAATAATTCAAAAAGTGCTCAAGAATCTGGCTGGCAAGTTCGAAGCTTACAACAAAATTGTAAGGAAATAATCCAAGTCGTGCACAAAACTCCCTAGTAGCCAACAAAAAGAGTTATGCAGGGAAGTCACATGCATCGAGCCATTCACGCCTCTTAATTTCTTGTACCAAGCTGTGCATGCCTCAAAACACTTCACCGGAAGCCAAACTACCAGAAACATAAGAGACTTAACTAAAGCATCCATCAAGCTATTCCACGAAGAAGCAAGAAGAGCTTCTCAGGCTTTATAAACTAGTCTGAGTTCAGTCAAAAATCCAAAGGATAATATGCTATTCTAAATCAAATGATCCAGAGAAAATAAGGCTACCACACTAACGGCCATAGATTATGCACCATAAGAGGTATTGCCTAAAGCAGATGAAATGAAAGAATTAAAGTCTAAAATGACAACACAACAAAGCAAAGACTTTGACTGCACTACAAACCACAAAATTTTTTTCAACTCCCAGTCTGCGAAGCAGACTAAGAGTTAGGGGGCTTATGTTATGGACAAAATTGAATCTCACAAAGTAGATTGGTAAAGGCTCAGCAAAAGCTAAGTCTAAGCAAAAGGAGTTTAGCTTGCTAAGATTGAGGATGCTAAGTCCCAGCTCGCATAATCAATAACTAATCCTGCATGAGCTCACTTCACCATAAGCAAACCCGATCTCACTAAATGAAGGCTAGCAACGACCTCGAGCCAAAGGTCTTGGCTCACTAGGTGAAGCACATTGCCCAGCCACAAGGTTCAACGAGACAAAGCAGTAGACAAGTTTATGTCAACTCACAGACAAGGGACCCACCTGTAAAAAGTAACCTATAGAAGCTGATTTGTAGGAGTTTAAGCTGTCTTGTACATTAAATGTTTGACGTAACTTATTTATAACATGCAAAATTATATTTGTAACCTCCCAGTTTCTATAAATAGGGGGAGGAGAATCCTTGTAGAATCGGATGAATATAGAGAGAGGATATACTGAAACTTTGTAAAATTTCTTCAAATTAATAAAAGTTACTGTGGACATAGCGACTAGTACTTCCTGGTTTTAGCCAAACCACATTAAAAATATTGCATTTCATTGCAATTTCTCCTCTTCATCGTATTCATTATCTTCCTCATCTCTTATTTCGTTAACTAAAAAGTAGTTTGGGGGTACAAGAACTCATCTTAATTGATAGGAATTTGGCAGAATCTAATTTCACCGTTAACATAAGTTAATGATGTATTGCCTATAACTTCTTCTCTGTTGTTGTATGGATTATACAATTGGATGTTGGAAATGATTAAATGAATGAATGACTGATTAATTGATTTTTAGTATTGTTAGAAGATGTTGGATATTGAGTGATTAAATTTAGAAATTTAAATGATATGGATCTTTGGATTGATAGAATAATTACCAAATGCTTATATATTGATGTTATGATAGCATTCATGTTGATTACCGTGATAATGTGACAAAGAAAATATGATTGTGAATGAATACAAACTCTGTGATATGGTTGATATAAGAAATGCTATAGGTCAAAAGCTTGAGAATTCCCCATGAGGCATAGAATGATGATTGATAATGATTAGATGTGATTGATGTGATGAAGGGGTGAATATGAACAGGATCCTAGATTTGTGCATTTTGATATGAAGCCTGAAAATAAGGCAAAACCCTGGAGGGATAAGACTAACAATTGTGCAAGTTATGGATAGATCAGAGTAATAAGGAGAATCTTGATCTTGTTTAATTATTTTACTTATTTGAATTATTATTCTATGAAATGTTGAAATGATATTATTTATTAATATGATAAAATCTAGAAGTATGAGGTTTAATGATGATTGCATGAGGCCATAAGAAATTATGATTCTTTATAAAGTGTTAATGATAATATTGTGCAATATTGTTTAAAGGATAGTTTTTGTGACTTTATGATATGAATGTTAGTTCTGGTATGAAATATGAATACATTTGCCATGATGTGTATGCATCTATTATTGTTGGTAACTTCATACATCAGATAAGGATTTATCTCATTGAGCCCCAGACTCACTCTTTTGTGGACTATTTTTTAGATTCTTAAAATATTGTTGTTGTTCCTCCATTAACATGTAAGGATGGAGGCTAATCCTATTGAAATAACCACTGATATATTCACAACCATGGTAGTGAGTCCCATAGGAGCTTATGAAGTTAGAATTCATTACATTATCATATTGAACCTAGCAAGATGTGAGGTCCTGCATGAGGTAGAGATTATACCCCTAGAACCACAAAATGTCTTATTAATGATGGCCATGGGATGATTTGATCTTTAGAGGATCTATCATCAAGTTTCTTTTTGTTAATCTTTTGAAAACCTGTACAAGGTAGGGCCATAGAGTTTTCATAAGGGCTTAATTAGTTTAACAAATACTTTTAATTCTATGATAAGTTATAGGTTAATTTAACTTTTTAGTTTAACATACTCTTGAGTGGACTTTTAAGGTAGAGTAGGGGATGACCTTTGGCTTTTAGATCATATTCTTTTTAGAATATTTGATGTAAACTGTTAACAATCATGTTCCAACAGCATGTGCCTTATTTGAAAAGTGCCTTGTAAATTATATAAATAATGTTTATATCTCAATGTGTTTTTCTTTCTTCTTTAATTAAATATGATTAAGAAATATTGATGCAAGTGTGAATAAGAATAGATAATAGAAACATGTTAAAGGCTAATGAAATGGATCAGGGATTGATATTTACGCCAGTCATGGCTAGGATATTAGATCACAACAAAATTGGAAGAGCTTAATGCTACGCTGATGGTAGAAAATAACTAAGTCTTATAAATAAGTTACTCTTGAGGAAATTCTAGATGGGTCATAGATCATAAATTACTAATGATTCCATGATATACTTGCAAGAGTACTAATTTGATGTCAATAATGATAATGATCTCACTAGTTTTTCAAAAAGGCATTTTAAGTCTTAATTCTTTAGAATGGATGAAAGCTGTAAATGATGGATTGCTTTGATGATCCATAACAATGTGTGAAGTCATATAGTGTTACGTATTGGTTGCAAGCCTAGTAGATGCAAAAGGATCTAAAAGACCAAAAGGGATACTTAAAGGGGTGATTGAGAGGCATAAGGCTATATTGATGGCAAAGGGCCACATTTAGAAAGAAAATGTTAATTATAGAATTTTTTTTTTATTTTAATTGAAAACTAGTTTGGAGTTGTTATAGTGCTAGTAGCTCATTTTCACCTAAGTTTCACCAGATACATGATGACCTTCTTGAATGGTGATTATCCCAAAACTGTTTGTGTGAATCAACCAGATGATTTCCAAAAGAAGAGTAAAGAACACTTAGTGTGTAACTTTAAAGGATTCATAAATATGATTTGAATAAAATTTCTAGAAAATGGTATCTCAAGGTGATTGAGATTATTACTTCTTTTAAGTTCAAGGAGAATGATGCAGATCTATCTATTTGTTTCCTAAGTTAGGTATGGGCATATTTATGTTTCTAGTCTTATATTGATGATATTTTCCTTGACAACAATGTTATAAGCCTTATGATTAAGACAAAACATATATTGTTTACATATATAAGATCTTAGTGATGCCTTTTTTGTGCAGGGTGTATAGATCCATCATGACAAATCTTGAGGTCTTCTTAGCTTGTCTCAAAGATTGTATATTGAAAAGGTGCTCAAAAGGTTCAATGCATTTTATGTGCTCTCTAAGTATTGCACCTTTCTGAAAGGGTGAGATTTTTTCTAAAGCCCAATGTCCCCAAAATAATGTAAAGATCTAAGTAGGTCCCGTATGATTCCGTTATTGGTATCCTGTTGTATGCTCAAATATATACATATCTTGATGCCATTATTGGTTTAGTGTACTTGGGAGATACTTGAGTAATCTTTATCAGAAATATTAAACTATTGCAAAGAAAGTTATGAAGTATTTATAAGATACAAAGAATCTTTATGCTAACCCATTACAAATATGGTGATTTGATTGTTAAATGTCACTTTGACTCTAATTTTGTAAATTATCCAAATGATAGGAAATTGATATACAGATATATCTTTATGACGATAGGATGAGCTGTACTGTGGAAAGTAATGAGCAATCAATTATAGTAACCTCTATTATGGAGGCAGCGTGTGTCGCATGTTGTTAAGTCACTTGTGAGGCCATCTATTTAAGGAATATGATATCTGGATTTAGAGTTGTACAAAGTATATCTAGGACCTTAACTATATATTGCGACAATGTTGCCACAATGAACTTCTCTAACAAATAATAATGAAAGAACTATCCATACAAAGTATTTTGATATTAAATACCAATTTGTTAGAAAGAAGATATGTAAGTATTATACATGTTACCACGAATAGTGTGCTTATGGATTTACTAACCAAAAGCTTAGGTGTTAAATTGTCATAAGTAAGTGATTAGAATAAATTTGGCTAAGCCTTTTGGTGTTTAAGGTTAGTAGGAGTTTTATGTTTCTTATTGAAAGAGTTATTGATTATCTCAATATTAGTGAATTGTTAATGATATTTCTAAATGTTTCATATATATATATATGTGTGTGTGTGTGTGTTTGTGTGTGTACATGCATGTATGTTGTTACTAATTATGCACATTTGTTCTACGGCATATCGATCAAAACGTTTATATCTTGTCTCATTATTGTGTTGAGATTTCTTCTCATTTTGGTATACTGAGCAGATACATAGACCATTTCATAAAGATGTACATATGATCACATTTTAATATATATATCTGGTTTCTAACGTATTCCACATTATGTTTCGATCGTTAAAACATAAGTATTTAGGACATGATGACATTAGCATTTCCATTAGATATGATGATCTGCATTATTTGACACTTATGCTTGACCTATGATTGTAATAGTGTCATGGTTGTTATTAACATTCATTATTGTGACACATATTGTAATCCAATTTGTTATTCATTAAACTATATTTTCCAAGTGGGAGATTGTTAGAATTTCCTACGTGAACTACTATAGTTTAATTGAATATTGTATTGGATTAAATATATTATAACAATTAAGTTATTTGGGCCAGTTAACAAGTGATCAAACTATTGGACTTATAATAACACTTAGACCATTAGTGGGTATTAGCAGTGTAAGCTTTGTGATTGAGCCTATGATGATGGATTAGTTACTCAATAGAGTTTTTAATAAGGCAAGTTTGTGCTTACATACTAGTATGAGTTATAGTTGTCCCATTGAGTTTTCAAATTTGTTTTCTCTCCTTTTTTTCTACTAGGATTTGTAAGAAGTGTACCTAATTAGGAGTTCTCGCTATTATGGACTCTCAATCAATATCACATAAAATTATTATTTAATAAATAAATTTACTTGTATAAATCTGATACCATATAATATAATGTAATAGATCAGGTTAATTATTTTTATTTTTCTAATGTCTAACAAAGTCAACTAATAAATTATCATGCAGATTCAAGTAATAGAATAATTGATGCACTTTATTAATGTTTAAAAAATTGTGTCAAGAGAAGGAGACAAAACCGTATTTTACACAAATTTTTTATAAAAAATTTTAAAAAATACATATAATTATGTGTAAAGCTGGGATGAGCTCAGAGTCCCTGTTGGACCTACCTTGCCTTTATTGAGTTAAAAGCTTATCTTGTTTAATATGGCAATCAATGCATAGGTTTTTTGACCTACAAAATAAGGAGTCAAAGAAAGAAAATTAAGACAAACAAATACTTAACAGAGTAGGCAGGGCGTTAGAATGGAGTATGAATATTTCATTTTCTTTAATATAATTTACATATTTTCACATATAATTAATCTTTTTTATTATCAAATGCTATACTTCTAAGATGCAAAATTTCAGTCACCATGGTATTTGTTTTTCAACTTTTGCAACTGAGAGAGATCAAAAGAAATAGAACATTTTAAGAAAATTTTAAAACAAAATATAGCAACAGGAAAAAACAGCCTTGGCGAATGAAAATTTTTAAACAAAATAGAGTAATAGGGGAAAAAAGGTCGTGGCAGGTTATAAAATCATGCCATCATGCAATAAGGAAAAAGGAAAAAAGGCTAATCATCTAGGATCTTCTATGGGTGTGTCTATCTATTTATACAAGGTGAGAATTCATTAGTGTCATCCCACTTACATCTATTTTCACATCATTAAATAATTTTTTATTGGTTAAAATGCATAAAACTGCCGTATTTTAAGTCATTGAGTCATGAGTACATAAACTTTTTTACTTTTAAAAAGGTGTATCATGTAAGAAAATTAAGTACTAATTTGCACATAAATTAGAATACTAAAAAAATAAACGGAAGTATATCTTTCATGAAACTCTATAAAATTAATAGAACACAAGTGTGCACTTGTGGCATAGGGTTTCCTCTTATTCTCTTGTATTATGCGGCTTTCAACGAGACAAGCTAATAATGACAACAAATCAAGAGTGGAGAGAGGACTTAACCAATATAAGAAACCTTACACTTTAGCTGCTAAACACATTAATCCACAATTAAGTATGCATAAACCCATAATAAGTAATAATCACTTTATTAGATTTGGGCTCTAGAAAATAAATGTCTTGGATTTTTATTTGTCAATTTTATCAAAACCAAAAATACTTACAATTAATGATAGTTTACACAAAAAATTTCTAACATTCTCTTATTTTGGCAACATTAATTATAAAGATTTTATTTGAAAACAACTCTCACACTGAACACAAAATTTAAAACATGTGCTTATGATTTTGAAAACACACCATTCAAGATATGACACTTGAAACACAACTCAATCAAAAGTAGCTATCAATACCAAATCATGGCAATAATTACATTATTATCAATGCAACACCTTCCTTGGTTACAAATATTATCAACCACTTAAATATGAGTTATTAATGTGAAAGTATAGCAAAAAAAAATAGCACCAAAGGTGTAATCTAACAAAACATACTATTTTTCAAGTCAGTGCTTGATGATTTCTCTATAACAAGCTCAATAACAAGGCAGAGAAATCTTCTAGCAACAATAGTTAATTGTCTCAAAATTCAAAAAGAGAGTCAATTAAGAGACAAACATCAAACCTAGGAGCCTACAACAAATACTAAGTCCTAGTCCTCATAAATTTGTCACTAGAATATCTCAAAGTTTCAAAATGATATCAATTGAGAGACAAACATGTAGCTCAAGAACTAATAATTGACACCAAATCTTAGTCCTGATAAGATATCATATAGAATAATATATTAAACATAATACTTAGCCTTCAACAAGGCAAGTCTCATTATCCCAACATAGTGTTGAGTTGATAATGAGGCTACATATACAAGCTTAGGAGTTAATGACTGGCACCAAGTTTTAGTCCTCATACATACAACAAACAATTAGTACATTTCTCAATCAGAAGATATGCGTATCAATATAGAATCACAAACTACATATTAAATGCATAATAAATACACCAATATGATCAAAACAAATATGATAATGGTACACAAAACATAAATTAACAAGTTATGTTAAAAAAAATAAAAATAATACATATACATCATGTACTAATAAACTTATTATGATCATTAACTGAGATGAAGGTTTCAATCATTCACATAATATATTTTTCACTAACCAAGCATATTATAGGAAAATAGAATTAAACGCCCTATATTTTAACAAGCTTCAAAAGCACCTATAAATATAACAGTAGTTTGGAAATAATCAATATTTGAATGAAAGTATTTCATTATCATGTCCCAAAATACATGTATATATCTCAATAGTTTCATATGATATGTAGAATTAAAATTTCTCAAATCTCTAATTACACATATTAACATTATGATAAATTTTCAAAAGATAAGAGAAATCAATTATTAACTTTGAACTTTCAGTCTAGTAGTTTATGTAGATGTTAAATCAAAAACCATGATCAATATCATGTTATTTTAACACTAGAGGTTTTGCAGGAAACATTCTAAGCAATCACTTTAGATAAGGAAAGATAAAAGTCTAAAAATTTGACTTATAACACATTAAAAAAACACTTTTAGCAACAATATACATTACCTAAACAAAAATATATCATTAAAAAGTCTAGAAAATAAAAGAAAATTCTGTATCTACAATGTATCTATGAAGAACTTTCATAATTGTTTAATACCATATCCAAAAACAATTTAATATTTGTTACTAAAAAATATACTTATTAAAATTATTTCAAAAATTCAAATTTTTTGTATGCATAAGAGATCTTAATAAAATTATAACCCTTTCAATATGCATATTTTCTAAAAAACAAATATACATATTAGATAAGGATAACATGAAAAATATTTTAAATCAAACCTCACAAGCAAACATTAGAATTTTGTGCATTATAAAAAAATAATATAATATGAAAGATCATCAAGAAATTTTTATGCAAAAATAAGTTCTTAGGAATGGCTATCATATTTGCACAATAGGCAAAAATTACATATAATTATGATTTAAAAAATGAAATCAATGTACTCCCTTTGATATCAAGACACGTGCAATGCAATCATCAGTATTTACATAATTGGTCTGAAGGTCATAGATATCTAGATATATGTAAAATACCTTTTCTAGTACCATCACTTAAAATATTAAATAATTGCAATATCAATATTGCTCATAAAATAGGCAATCAAACAATTATTCTAATCAAATATTTTATCCTTATTTAAGTACTATTATGCCCTAATGCTATGCAACAATACACAATTCAATATATCAAATTTACAACCAAGGGTTATACATCACTACATGACATTCTCAAATTTGATTTATAAAAACTTTCTATATTATGAGAAAGTTAAAATAATTTAGATAAGACATTTAATAGCACATTAACAACAAAAGAAATGTTCTTTAAACATTATCAAGGTCCACATTGAAGTTCCCAACCCATAACTATATATTCACCTTTGGGGAGAACATACAATATGTACTAGGTTCTTTCTTGCAATTATTAGTCAAACATACAAGAACATCCTAGTGTTTGAGAAACTATCACCTTTGGGCAAATAGACAATCTTGACTAGTTTATTCCTGTAACCAAGTCATCCAAGCATTTTTCAAATTTAAAATTGCTCACATATCAAATGGTTCTAATAAAAAAAATCATTACCAAAAGGAGCAAAATAGAAAATAATGGAATTTCAACTTTTAGTTCATAGACATAGGAGTAAAGGTACATTACTGTATCTTTTTTGAGCGAAGAATGCAAAATGTAAAAGACCCTCCTTTGTACAAAGGCAACATGGAGAATACCTTATCACTAAAAATTTTATTCCCTTTAGACGGGCAAAATTTCCAAAACTAAAGCATTTCTAAAAATTTATATGCTTTGTAAAACATCTCTGATTAAAACATGTGACAACGTCTTTTAGGTAGGTTATTGCATGCAATAATCATAAAACAGTCATGTATAATATAACTCAAAGACTCTGAATCAATACGAATAACCTCATTTTGGTAATAATTATCCATAATAATTCATAAATTTACAAAAAAAAAAAAATCTGGGATACTAAAATTGTCTAGAACAACAATGAAATGCATTTTAATCATATGTACACATGTGACCAATTCCATCATGAAATAACACATCAAATGATCAAAAAATCAAAAGTTGCATCCAATAGTTTAAATTTTAATCATAGCAATTATCATGCAAACAAATAATTAGTGAGCAATGTCATACTACAAAATATGGTATGCAATATATATCAGTCAAACCCATTTGGATCATTTATAATAGATATGCAATTTAACCTAGGATAAATATTTGTATATACTTATATGAATTTTATAATATAAAAATGATAATAAATTACATATCAGAAAATTTAGGATTGTCCTTTAAACCATTATCGAGTTTGATGATTTCATTGTCTCCCAATAATTCCATCAAAAATGTTTCACCATAAGGACATTTAAAAATTAAATAATTCCATAAGTATGTAAAAAAATAATTGCATAAGTGATCATATATTATTCAACTAATATGAAATTAAACTCAAAATAATAGAAAATTATGATGATATTTTAATAATATTCAAACTGATATTCTTCAATGGTCCTGGATAAATAGTTCTGCACAGATGAACAATATATATAAATAATATCATATGTATGAATAACGTAGATAGTATGTATCTATAATATTACTACAATAGCTCATGCGGCAAAGTAGTAATAGAATACATAATAGGTGGCATAGCCAATTAGTTGGAATTAAAAATATGGAACTGACTTAGCTAATCCATTGAAATTAAATTTATAAAAACGACTTAATCAGTAAGGAGAAGAAGCCACAAGAACATAATAAAAATGTAATATATTCTAAAAGCTTAAGTCACGTATTTATTGAGAAGGTAAATAAATTTAAAAAAAAAGGTGAAAAAGAAAATTTTCATTTTTATACCATCTCAATAATTTTATGTTACATAAGGAAAAAGCACACTAATCCTTTATGCGTCAACTAATGCATAAATGTACCATGTAATATTACATCCCAAACAAGAATGTTATTAGTGAATAAACAGTGAATTCATAAAACTTTATTTTCATTAATAAAAATTCTCATTGAAATAACAATTGCCCATCATTAAAATTTAAACATTAAAATGTTTTCAATAACAGTCATTCCAAGAAAACAATAAGAATTCATCATTCTAGCATATAGTAAATTTCTAAGAAATGTATATATTATAGGTAGTAACACTTCAAAATACTTATAAATGAAAGTAGTAGAAAAGTAAAATTAAATATGATGATGAGATCTATCATGCAAATTAAAATAAAAGAAATCAATTGGTATCAATCACAAAAAAAATATTGTAATACATAAATAGGACATTAATCATATATCTTTTGAATTAATATAAATAAACTATGTTAATAACAAATAGTCACATCAACTCAAAACAATTTCCTATAATTGGATAAAAAATAAACAAATCAATCTAGCAAAAGAGACAGTGTATAATACCATAAAAAAATATAATATATTAGTTTATGTGTACAAAGATAATAATAAATATAGTTAGGAGTATATAAAATATTATTGTATCCTCCCTTTGAGGTAGAGTATGCAATATGTAAAGACTCTTTTAACATTGAAGCCAACAGAATAGTACTCTAATATTGGGCATCCTTTCCCTTTAGGTGGATAAATTCTCAATAATAAAACATGTCTAGAACTAAAAATGGTTTAATAAGTTAATTTCTAATTAAAACGCACAACCACTCCCTTTAAGTAGGTAATTATACAAAATAATTAAAAATTAATGCTGTAGATATTTATAGGCTGAAGATTGTATAAATTAATATGAATAATTTCATTTTGATGATGATTATTCAAAATTAATCTAAAAATCTTCCAAAAAAGATCCAGAAAATAAAATCAAACTCAAAACTAATATTTAAATAATTTCAAAATATTTATTTGCAGCATATATAATCAATCTATAATGGTGTGCTTTACAACATGCGTCAATATTGATCACAAGAGCCCCCATATTGCATTCAAATCCACGATCTCATGCTTCATTTAGTACAAAATAATAAATTTCTATTATTTATGCTTAACTTTTAAAAGAAAAATATATATCACATATATGTGTTCGAGGAGAGTGGAAATGATCTAAATAAAGTAGACATATCATAGTATTTTTTTCAGAAAATATTATTATTTTATTTTATTAAAAATAATTTTTAAATGATTAAAAAATACAATAATATATCATAAATATTTAATGTAGTAGATTTTAATCCAAAAAACAACTCAACATTATAAAATAGGCTAAGTAATATAATCATTTTTAACTTAAATTAAAAAGCAATTAACAATAATCCAATAAAATTACGCGTGAAATAACCCCTTTTGAGATGGATTGTCTATATTTAGACCCACAAAATAGTGTAATGGGGTGCTTTAGAACATGCACCAGTACTGATCACAAGAGCCCCATATTGCATTCAAATTCACAATCTCATACTTTATTAAGTACAAAAAAAAAATTTATTATTTACGCTTGATTTTCAAAAGGAGAATATATATCACATAGGTGCATCTGAGAAGAGTGGAAGTAATTAAAATAAAGTCTACATATCATAGTATTTTTTAGAAATATTATAATTTTATTTTACAAAAAATAATTTTAAATAATTTAAAAATGTAATAATATATCATATATATTTGATGCAGCAGATTTTCAAAGCAAAAAACAACTCAAGATTATAAAATGGGCCAAGTGATAAAACCATTTGAAACTTAAATTGAAGAGCAGTTACTAACCGCCTAATAAAACTGAATGTGAAATGGTCCCCTTTTCAGATGGATTTTCTATGGTTTAGGCCCATAAAATAGTGTAATGGGTTGCTTTACATCATGCATTAATGCTGATCAAAAGAGCCCCACGTTGCATTTAAATTAACAATCTTACACTGCATTAAGTATTAAAAAAATGAATTTTTATTATTTATGCTTGACTCTCAAAAGGAGAATATGTATTACATAGATTTATCTGAAGAAAATTGGAAGTAATCAAAATAAAATAGGCATACCACAGCATTTTTTTAGAAAATATCATAATTTTATTTTACTGAAAAGTAATTATAAATAATTTTAAAATACAATAATATATCATAAATATTTAATGCAATGAATTTGTAATCCAAAAAATAATTCAAAATTATAAAATTGGCCATGTGATATAATCATTTGCAATTTAAAATGAAAGACAATTACCACTATATCAATAAAATTGCATGTGAAATGGTTCATTTTCATATGGATTGTCTATCTTAGGGCCCCATAAGATAGTGCCCCTGACCTCCAAGTTAGCGCTCCTACGGGCTACCAATCGCCAGTAAAGAGGCCGAACTCCAGTCCGCCATTGCTACTGTATTCGAAGTTTCTCCAGCACGATTTGATGCAGTTCCAGGCACCCTTTTACAACGGTTCCGGCAGGCCAGCCATTGGCGGACGACGGCACCACCAACGGCTGACTCAGCCAACGAAAACAGTACAATCCTGAGGATATGCAACTGGGAAAAAAATTGATAAACAGTGAAAATAAAAAAAAAATAGGGTCTCAATTTTGCTAATTTAATTTCAGATTTTAACTGGCAAATTAAAGCCCTTAACTCTTGAAAAATGATGATCTTAAATACATGTAATCGCAATAAATTAACATTAATTGAATATAAATCCTAACACACAAAAGCATATAAATCCTAACGCACAAAACCATAAATCTCAAAATTTTCTAAGTATAAATCACGAAATTAAACACAATTACATTTTTGAGAATCATAAAATCATAATCTACTAAAACCCTAATAAAACCCTAATCACGAAATTAAACACAATTACATCTTTTAGAATCATAAAATCATGATCTTAAATCAATTTCGAATAACAAACAATAAATCAGAGAATTGTAGATATAAAACTGTTATGGTATCCGAAAAAATTCAAAAAATTTAATTCTAAACATGATAATTATTAACAATTCAAAAGACAAAAAAAAAATGATAAAATTGATAGGGAAAGACCCAAAATAATCCTAAGAAGTTGTATCATAATAATTAGAGTAAAATTATAAGAAAATATGATACAATGAAACATGAAAAAACACTAAATTAGTCATATATTTCATCAATTTGGGTACTAATTTTATATAAGTACCTTTGATATTACACATAAAAAAAACTAAGTATTAATTTGTGCAGAAATTAAAACACCAAAAAATAAGCGAAAACATACCTCTTATGAAACTTCATAAAGTTAACAGAGCACAACCGTGCATAGGGTTTTCTCTTCTTCTCTTATATTGTGTGACTTTTAATGAAGTAAATTAATAATGACAATAGATCAGGAATGGAAAAGGAATTTAGCTAATATAAAAAATCTTAATTGATCATTCTGTTATGGGACATTAAAGGGTATGAGCTTACAACTTAACTATCAAATACATCAATCCACAATTATCTATAAACCCATAATAAGTGATAGATTATTTTATCAAACTTAGGCAAAAAAAAAAAAATTCTTGGATCATTATTTAATCAATTTTATCAAAACAAAAAATACTTATAATTAATGGTAACCCATATAAAAAGTTTTCTAATATAATAAGTCTCATTATACTTTAAGTTATATGCACTTTACTCATATCCATTTATTTTTCACTGATAAACCTAATGAGATTCACACATAATTATTATATGATCACTAAAAATCATAATTTCTTTTAAATAAAAATATCATATAACTAAACTTCGCTTTTGGAGAGGGAAAACAAAAATTCAAGAAGGATAATTCATTAGTGGGCATTGAAAATTATAACAAAACAAGTCTATCATAGTATTTATTGATGATACTTTATTTTTATTGAATTCTTGAATTATAGATATAAAAATAACATCTTTCTTTAATTTACTTTGTGTGTGCACTACCGTTTTAAAATAGAACTTCACAATTAATAAAATTAGAAATAATGGATTATTATTTAATTTTTTAAAGAAAATGGAGATTTTTTTTATAGTAACATATTATATGAGTGTTTTATTAAGCTTATACATTAAAAATAGAAGAAAGTAGGTAAAATACACCCAAATTAAAGCATAAAAGAATAGGATGGATCTTTTCATGGTTCAAGGGGTTAATCAAACTTTTTTATAACCAAATTCATTTCATTTCACTAGATGATTTTAATTTATTTGTAAATAAATTATTGTGTTTAAAATTTATTGATAAATGTATGAAATTTAATTAAAAAAATAGATTTTAATTATATTATGCTAAATAAATTGTTAAGATGAGGGTTAAAATTTTAAAATCACATGTGTTTTAAGATAAATGAAATAAATTCTAATGAAATTCTTAACGAATTTGAAGGATTTCATAATAGTATAAGTATAATCAAAATAAAATTGTAAATGAAATGAAAATTTTCACTTAAATTCAAACATTATCTAAAAAATTAATTTAAAAATAAAATAAAATCTTATTTTTCACTATTTTAAAACAAAAGGTAAATACACATCACCAAAAATATATAAAATTTAATGCATTTTAATCTTTTGTACATGATGAAATTTTTACAAAATCAACATTTAAATATTAAATTTTAGCAATGTAAATTATATATTTAAATTATTATATTGATTTGATATTATATTGTATTCTATCAATATATTTTAGAATTGATATAAAATATTTTTTAAATATAATAGAATCTAAAATATTTGATTATATATTTGTAATTGCCGTGAAATTTTTCTGAAATTTGATATGAAAGACCAATTTATATTATGATTACTTTTAATTAAGGATGGGATCTTTATTTCACTTCACGACGTGGTCCGTACGCTTTTCGTAAGTGTTAGCCGATTTTTTTAATTGCGCGTTAACATTTGACAAATCGTGATACACCAGACCAACTGGGCAAGACAAGTGCCCAGACTATTCTTCTGTTCCTCATTATTATTACAAAATGGTCCCATAATTCTCTCGATAATTAAAAAGACTGCTGGCCTTTTTCTTTTAAAAAAAAAATCAAGTATCAATGTTTGATAGATCAACTGGGTAACAACCAAATATTTATCTCTTACGGGACGTTTAGTAGGAGGAAAGTTTTTACTTTTCCAGGAATCCTAACTTGAAAAATATTATTTCCAATATTTGGTATGCAGTTTTTAAAAATGAGATTATCAGAAAACATTGTTTTCCAGGAATCATTTTTGATAACTTTCCCACAAAAACATTCCTACGTGAGAAAGTGAAAATCTTATTTTCCCATAGACATGGTAATGTTTTGGTGGAAAAAAAGATATATATATCCTTCATTAATGGGAAAAAAGATATATACACCCTTCACTTTCTCTTTCGTATTTTCTCTCATACTTTTTCTCTCATTCCCTCTCTCACTTTCTCTCTCACCTTTCCCTCACACTTTTTCTCTCATCCTCTCTCATACTTTCTCTCTCATCCCCTCTCTTATCCTTTCTATCACACTTTCTCTCTCATCGTCTCTCATCCTTTCCCTCACATCCTCTTTCATATTTTCTCTCTCATCCCCTCTGTCACTTTCTCTCTCATCCTTTCTATCACACTTTCTTTCTTACCTTCTCTCACACTTTCTCTCTCATCCCCTCTTTCACTCTCTCTTATTCTCTTTCTCTCTCATCCCTCTCTCACTTTCTCTCTTATCTTTTCTCTCACACTTTCGCTCTCATCTCCTCTGTTTCATTTTCTCTCTCATCCCCTCTCTCACTCTCTCTCTTATTCTCTTTCTCTCTCATCTCTCTCTCGCTTTCCTTTTCATCTTTTCTCTCACACTTTCTCTCTCATCTTTTCTCCCACACTTTCTCTCTCATCTCCTCTGTCTCACTTTCTCTCTCATCCCCTGTCTCACACTTTCTCTCTCATCCACTCTATTTTTTAATTTAAAATAGATATGGGTATTTTTGTTAAAAATGTTAAGATTCCTAGGAAAGTTACATTAGAACCAAACGTGGGGATGCCTAATATTTTCAGGAATGATTAAGGTAAATCAAACACATTTTTAACATTTTCAGAAATCATCATTTCCACAAAACATGATTTTCAGGAACGAAAAAAGAATTAGTATACTAAACGCCTCCTTAAGGTCACCGTTTTAATTAGGTAGCATTTTTCTCTTTAATAATTTTGCAAAAATATTTTATATTTTTTACATAAGATTAAAATTAAGAGAAATATTTAAATAAGTATTGTAAAAAAAATACATCATATTTATAATTATAATTTTATAAAATTTATATTAAATTTTTAAACATTTTTATATAATATATTTTGTTATCATCTCTCCTTTCACTTGAAAATACTCTCAACTCTGATGATTCTTAAAAAAGTGTTGACCAGTTTAGTATAAGACACGGGGCCATGTAGGAAGCAACCAACTTCTTCTCTCTTATTTACGAGATATAAACTTTTGATATTTTAAACTTTTACCAATACACAAAATTAAAAGAGGAATCACATGTAAATCCTTAAAAAAAATTGAAGCTCCCGTATATTTTTTGGTGTATCTCTTTCTTAGTGAAATGAGAATCTTTTTGTATTAAAAAAATATATTAGAAACTCTAATTATGTGCATGTGAGAGATTACATAAATAACACGTAAAGCCGACCCGGCATTAGCCGGCTACTCTAGTGTTACAAATTAGAATTTGTGATTAAATTTGATAAGTAAATATATTTAGATTTGGACCAAATATGGTACAAAAATTAAGTGTAAAGTGAAGATCATGTGACATAAATTTGAAAGAAAATACACAAGTAGATTATTTTTCTTATTTCTTCCCCATATTGAGAGTGATTATATAATTTTGACTAAGATAACTGGTTCAGTACAAGTAGATAAACACATGATTATTATCCTTGAATTTTTATTTTCATATCAATGTATTATGATGCATTAAAACCCTTCCAAATTAAGAGAAAAATCTTTATATCAATTTGAAATAAATATGTTTACTTGTATCATTATGATTTTAGCTGAAAATGCTCTTTGAGCAAAGTGTCTAGTGACTCAAGATAGACATTGAGATACTAGTCAAAGAGATTAAATGTGTGGCAAGAAGCATCTTCTACACATTCGGGAGTTTGTAACAGGATTTTTAAATATGAGTAAAAAAAAGTAGTCTTCTATAATTAAAATATTTTCCTTTGAAATTTATTTGCTTTTAATAGCTTCTATTTTCATTTGTTCGAATCGAATGAACATGTCATATTTGTTGATATGAAAGACTTTGTTGTCTTTATATATAATTTGATTGCTTATATGATATGTGATTTATTGTTTATGGTTACATCGATGTGATCTAAATTATAGATGTTGCCCATTGTTTATTGAGATAAAGATAGTATTTGACCAACTGGCTGTCTTATTCTTAGATATTAAATTCTTTGTATCAAGCAAAGAGATTAAACATCATATATTTTGTTAATTGAGCCGCTAGATTGTAACACCTAAACAACAACCAAGTATATCCTTCGATGTGTAATACTTCAGTATGCATTTAAAAATTTTATAAATTTTTTAAAAGATTAATATTAAAGTTAAAAAAATTATAATTTTTATATAAAATTTTATAATTTTAGCACAAAAAATCATAAGTGAGTATATATTTTGTGTCCAATAAATAGATAAAAAATTATAATTTTTTATTTAAAGTTATAGTAAAAAATTATTCTATTTTTATATACAAGTTACAACTTTTAATAAAAAATTTAAAAATATATATTAAAAATTTTCACAAAATTCAGAAGAATGTGTTAATACAAAATTTCTCTATTATGTGTCCAACTATAATCCTCTTCTCTTTCTATTTTTGCTTGAGGGTGCCATAGTTCTATTGGTTCTTAGAATGGGAGAATTTGGTGTCAAGATCGTGGATCATCATATACAAAAGTGATGTTATTTGGTGATGCAAAAGAGTTAAGAATGGTGTTAATTTTAATTTAGAAAAGAGGACCCAATTGGTATAAATTTAGGGTTGTGAGGAATTTGTTTTAGGACCTATGATTAATTTTATTCATTTTTTAAGTAGGGTTTACTAAATTTTTTTAGGTATTTTAGAATCAATTATACCTTATAATTATAAGAATAAATCTAGGTTAAGTTAATCAATTTTAATTATTTCCCTGTATTTTAAAAGTTTGAAAAATTATGTTCTTATATTTTAAAAATTTGAAATTGAGTTTTATACTAATTTTTATTTTTAATTAGACAACCTTTTTTTAAGTTAAAATTTGTAAATAAATTGACATATATGAATAATAATTTATTAATAATTTATGAATTGAGAGTCACAATACTCTAAACTTTCTTTTAAAAATAAAATAATATATAAAATATTATAATTTTCCTTACACTATTTGTTATTTAAAACATAAATCCAAATAATATGTAACTTTTTCAGTAACATTTGTTAAATTGTATCAACAAAGTGCAGTGCGTATGTATATCGATTACTAACGGAATTTAATCATGAAGTGACATAAAGTATGTAATTAGAGTAAAAAGTAAGTATAAAAATTTATTTCTAAACTTTTAAATTATAAAATCTAATTAAAAATTAAATAAAAATATAATAATAAAATAATTTAATCATGAGCGACATTTGATTCATGAGGTCATACATTTCTTGAAATATTAACATTCTCGGGATGGTGATGTCATTAATTTTTGATAATGTCACGTTATCATATTTAAATCAATTAAAAATATTCTTAAAAATATTATAATATTATATTTTAATTAATTTATATAATTTTTAAAATATTATTAAATTATAAAAAATATCCTCATTGAAATATGAGCAATCAATAATAGTAGGTAATAAGTCATAATAAAAGGTGATCAACGACGTTAAATAATGATGGATTGAACTAATAAAACATTAATAAAATGTTAAATAAAATAGACATTTTATATGATTGAAACGTTCTTATGTATGTTATGAAAATATATGATATCCATATCTTCCATAGGAATATTGAGTAAAAAATAGTAAAATTTTCTTAATTTTAAACTAGATATGAAAATTTAACATTTCTTTAAAACATTTTTAAGCATGTGAGAAAAATTTTACAAATTAAATATCCCCTAAATTTATTCCCACATTCAAAAGTGAATGTGAAAATATCATACTCTCTAATAAAAGTATATAATCCACACCAAGACCAATTTCTTTGTAAAAAGAATGTGAGAATAAAAATAAAAATAATATAACCCGTAATCACAATTGTCCTAAGTTATGTGAAGTAACGTTTGTTCTCTACTGTGATTTTTTTCTTATAAAAATTAATTATGTTTGTAATAAATCAATTATCATTTATTAAACATTATTTTTAAATAAAATAAATTCATCTATAATTAATTCTTTTATTCAAATTAACAACGATAGCTCAAAATTAATTCTTCATTATTGTATCAATTAGATCTGAAAAATAAATTCTTATATCTTTCTCTTTTTTTATTAATTTTTAAATAATTTAATATTAAAAATTAATTTTTATTCATTATTCAAATGAAAATAAATTATGCATATTCATTGAAAAACTTTCTTGTCTTCGTTTCATCCTCTCTTGGGGCTTATATCCTGGGGAGACAAACTTTCCGGGTGTCTAATACACACACGTTACTTATTAAGCAACAAATAACAAAAGTTACAAAATAAAAGTTATTAAGATTTATAATTCTTTTAAATCTTGGAAAAATTCGACTTTGTAATCGGCATCGAGTGTTTAACTGCAGAACAATGCAAAACTGCATCCAACCGTACGGTGACATGAAGTGTGTAATTTAATATTTCACCCAGGTGATGGTAATGGTGCTTCACTGGTTGACTGTTCTCCTGTTTTTTTACTTTTCTTTCTTTCTTTGCCACCAACTCCATTTATGTCAAATATCTTTTAATTTTTTTTATAGAAATGTTTGGTCGTATACGCCTTCCAATAAATAGTAAAATCTATGAAATTGTGAGTTTCATAATTTGTAAAAGAAATAAATCTAAAATATTTTTAAGAGTGTATGTAGTAAAATTATATTTTTTATAGGGAAAAATATACGATAGTCCCTTCAACTTTAGAATGATAGAATTTTGTTCCTATCAACTTTGAAAATTTAAAAATTAAATTCTTAATTTATACAAAATTTAAAATAAATATCCATCACCCACTTAATTAATTATTTTATTAAATTATATGATTTTTTATACTTTTTAGCAAAAATCATAATATTATTATATATTTATTTATCATCTTATTTTTCATACATAACTTTCTAACGTATTTCCAAGTATATTATTAAAATTTTATATATCAAATTTAATATAGAAACTATTTAAAAAGTAACATGATAAATTAATATAAAATAATATCAATTGTGAATCTTATTTGAAAATTTTATAAAAAATACATAATTCAATAAAATAATTAATTAAATAATAATGAGTATTAATTTCAAAAATAAGTCTTCGAGGAATATCTCTTGACTACGTATATTCAAAGTAGATTCCCTTTAGTATCAATTATCATGTTTTTCCTGGGTGTGGCAACTCGTTCAAAACAAATAATTCACCTTTTGGCTTTACATAATTTGAAGTTTGTGCATTTGAATGAATTGATTAAACTTATGCCATATTATATATCATTAGCACTGCTTAGGTTTTAAATTTCGTATTTCCATATTTTGTGTATTATATATGTGTGAATTTCATAATGATTTAAGCTATTGTTAATTATGGTATTGAAATTCTTTCGTCTTTATCTAGATGCATTAAAGGTCAATTCAAATGTTACTATAGAACATTTGGAATACCATGGTGGCACTAATAGGCATTTCGATTCCCTCTATATAATTGTGCAAGTAATAGAAATGAGATGATATTACTCACTTCGTGAATTAAGTTATTAAAGTGGGAAATTGTTGGAATTTATATTTTAAACTTTATAATCCATGAATTATAATGAGTTAATCGTAAGATAATTAAGAGTATTAATCTAGTGATATAAAGTTATTAGGTCCAATTAAGTACTATAACTTATTTTTGAATATTAGATTAGATTATTGTGATTGAATAGGATCCCCATGTTACTATTATTTAATGATAGATTCTTATTCCTATGTCTTATATAGTCAAATAATATTTTTTCCATTAAATTATCATCTTAAAATTTCTCAATTAAAGATTAGAATCATTAGGAGAAGTAATTCTATCAAGAAGACAAAATTAATAAATCAAACATGAAGTTTAGATAATTCTAATCCTTCTTAAAGTAATTATATATTTTATCATATCATAGACACATAATTAAAAAATTAAAGTTAGAAATTATTAAATTTATTTTAGCTACTTATTTATTAGGAAATACAAGATTCAAATGTAATAAGTTGAGAAATGTTTTTGGTGATGCTGATTTTTCATAAATGTGAGAAAAGAGAGATATATAATATTAGTATAACTTATTAACATATATGTAATAAATTTTTATTATTGTAATTTTTTTCTTAATTTCACAAAAATCAACCTCATAAGACCATATTTTGAGAAAAGAGATATATAATATGACGATAATACAGATGGTTCAAATTTTAAGGCTCCCTTGAAGAGAGCAAGATCAACGGATGAGACTGACAGTTTCCAATATGATCAGTACACAGATGTCATGGGCAAATTACTGAACATATATGTAGACAAACGGGATTGAATGACTTTCTGAATGTTATATCAGTAGCAGCAAGTAGAAATTAGTCTTTAACTGCAATTTGTTCTTCTTAAAATATAAATAAGTAGATTTTAAATTTTCAAATATTTTAATCAGCACAATTTTAATTCTTGAGTTAGACTCTTACAATACTACAAATGAAAAATTTGAAGGTTTATTTTACATATATACATATATATCACTGCAAGAAAAAATCGAATTTCCAACGGAAAAAATCCGTTGGAATTATAGCTAAATCCGTTGGAATTAGGCACTCCAACGGAAATTCC
>JANHAO010001521.1:0-32965 GCA_026873985.1 Saraca asoca
TAGTTATAGAGGTTGACTGGCATCCATACCTTTGACTGATCGGATATAGGTAATGAAGGGATTGTATCATGCATGGTGTGCATGGCGATGTACACTAAGATCAGTCACAGATAAGCTTATCACCATTGTTGACCCCACCGAAAATTGGGTAGCTATAATGGCTTGCTAGAGTCCGCTTATAGCTTAAAATCTAAGGATGATTAATTTGAAGAAATTGATCATAAAATTAATTGGATAAATTTTATATGTCTTCAAATGGTTTGAAGGATATTTTGGACTTTTGCCAATATTTCGGGGGTCTACTGGGTCACACACATAACAGGGAACGATATGACCAAAGTTTGGACATATTTGATGTTCAGGGATTAAAATGTAATTTAGTGAAATTGTTAGGGCCGAAATATAGTTTATGGAAACTATAGGGGCTGATTTGCAAATATTAAAAGTGTTTTATTCAGCCTATTGAAATGATGCCGTTTTGGCCATTAAAAGGCTGGCCAAAACGACGACGTTTTGGCTTCCTCTTCTTCCTTGCAATTTGGGGCCGAAATGTTCGGCCAAGAGAGGAGGCCAAGTGAGGCCGTCAGTGTAAAGGAGAAGAGAGAGGCCGAGAGGTGGAGCTGCCATCTTCGACTCCTTGGGTTTGGCGGCATCCGGACGAAAGAGGAGGAGGAGGAGCCACCGTATCCTTCCCTTGCACTTGGCTAAAGGTGTTCGGCCAAGAGGAGAAGTGTTTTCCATGGAGGTTTCAGTTGGGAATCGAACCGAAAAGGGGAGAAGGAGCCAGAAGTGTTCCGGTGGTCTTCAACCGTTCTTCTTGGTCCATCTAGCTTCCAAGGCTTGCTAGCACAAGTAGAGGAGCTGTAAAGGCCATTGGAGGTGTTCTCCGATGTGGATCTCCAATAGAGGTAGAACATGTGGACTACTTGGTGACTGGAAGATTCATCTCATTCCGCTGTGTTTGAAGCTGGATTAAAGGTTAGTCTTACTTCCTTTTACTCTTAATTTGATGTATGTGATACATTGAAGCCTTAATCCAATAGGACCTTGGTGGGTTTGTTCGGCCATGGCCGTGTTCTTCCTTGGAAAATTTTGAAATTTTTGGCCTCTTGGACCGGGCAAACCTAACAATATGTACATACGAGGACTTGTTTTTATAGATTGTATAGACCCAATAGTATATGATAAAGCATATAATCATATTTTATTATATATTTAGTGTTGTATAAATTATACAGTATAACCTTATATGATGTCCATCTCTTATACATAAAATATTATATAATATTATACATTTCTTACGTGAAAGATAAAGTATGATAAATGAAATTTATATTAAAAAATAATAAAAATAAAAGAAGATATTTTTTACTTACCAATTTCTTCATTACTTATTATCATCCATTACTACCATTAGTACTGTTGTCACTGCGACCAATGTGGCAATCACCGTTGACCATGTTGCCACCAATGCGGTGATGACCATTATTGTCACTGCCATCAATATGGCGACAACTTGCCTCCACCGACCCTCACAATCTTGTTATTAACAACTATTCTCACCACCACTATCATAAATTATTGTTGTATCATATCATCACCATCCAATCCACTACATATCAATACCACCATCATCATACAATCTTAGCATCTCCCTTTCGCCAAGGACACTTTATTAACTACCACTTCCACTCTATCATTATCACCATCGACTGTTATCATTCAATGTTAACACCTTTCTTTCCACTTCCATCACCATCATATATATAATTTTATTTAAATAAAATTTTTAATATTATATATATTATTTTTTATTATGAAATTATATATATAAATATAAAATTATATATGCTATACAATGATGCATCAAATATTATATAGTATAAAAATTTATACTATGCATATTCTATACTATAATATCTTGTGATCCTTATACTATTAATACTTATTCTATATGTATACGAAATAAAACCTAAATCATGCATACATCTACTGGCAATTTCATAAGTAAATACAAATAACAATATTTCCTCAATATTACAAATTGTCTCCGTGACTCCATCATTTTCCTTAATTGTTTTAGAACTCGATTTCATAAACTTTTATTAAACTTTAGTTCTTAACAATCTTATTTCAAAAATTATAGATTGGCCCCACTACTTTTGCTAATTATGCTGAGACCCAATTTTCCCTTTTTGGCCTTTTCCTTAAAATTTAGGATTTCACATAATCTTTTCATCCCTTAACTTTTTCTTACCCCTGATGTTCCTAATGAGTTATGAGATCAATTAAGTTCCTTTAGGGTTTTAATTGTTTAAATGAAAATTCTTTGCTTATTAATTAATTACCAAGTCTTGATTTAATTAGTTTTAGTCACGATCTATAATGACTATTTAAATGAGAAAGTCATGTTTTGTACTGGACTTTCAACATTGGATCTTTCTAGACCTAGATTTTATGAAAAAGTGGTTATGGATCTTTCATTGAGTTCCATGGGTTTTTAATTTAGAAAAAAAAGCCTTCTTGGTTTCAAACTAATCCAAAGGAAAGTCTACCTTTATGGCTAGGATATGCAATATGCATGTATGCTTTGAAACACACATTGTCACGTATATGCAACCTTATATAAATGCTTTGAGTGATCAAGTGAAAATATTTCTAATTTTATTATTGTACTAAAAATCTCAGTGTTACCTCCTATTATATTTTGATAAGTTAGAAAATTATTTGCCTTAATTTTAACATTTACTCTACTATAATGTCAAAACATCTGATTTATTAAAATACAATAAGAGGTAATATCAAGGTTTCAGTACTATGAGAGGATTAGAAATATTTCCAATCCAAGCATGCATTTCTAGTACAACAATTTTAATCTCTTGTTAACCCTAAATAAAATAATGTAATAATCAATCTCATAATACATATAGTAATATGGCAATCAATCTCATGCTATACTTGAAAGAATGCAATTGGTTTCATCCAATTAGTAGTTTAATACACAAACACTTTCATGCAAAACGAAGTTGAAAGAGCAATTAATGTCATGCTTCTTCTAAATCTACTATGCAATTAGTCTCATGCAAAACATTCAGAGAAACAGGGATTCAATTCCATCTGAAAAAATAAGAGAAAAGATGCAATAATTCAAGAAAATTAAGATTCCTCGAGTAATCAATTTCATGCAAAAGGAGCTAAATGATATGCAATCCATCTTATACAAATCACAAAATTAAATGATGGGTGGAGGTGGAGTCGGAGCAAGAGGAGGCGATGGTTAGTGGTAGGTAAAATTCATCCAAACATAATCTTACTAATTTATAAATATTATTGATACTTATAATAATAAATTTGAAATTTCCAATGATTTCAAATGAATTATCATTTGAATCTTATAAAAATAATTTTTTATACATATATTTATAGAAATTGTATTAAAAATTAGACAAAATCAATTATCACATGCAATTACAATCATGATCTTATAGAGGTGACATTAATAATCTTTTAATTTCATATTATTTAGATAAAATGGTTCTTCTATCAATCTAATTCCACTCATCCAAAGGTAAAGCGCCTTCATTACACATTAAGCACCCAGTTGACTTATTAAATCACATGTCGAAAAGGAAGGTATAAATAAGAGAGAGAAACAATGTCGTTCCCTATTTTTTTTTCCTTTTCTAGAAGAATGGAGGTTTTAAAGTTAGGAATTCAATATGCTATGTCATTTGAAAAAAAAAGTAGGAAATGATGTTTTCTCCCTTGCTTGTACCCTTCTTTCTAGTTTGTGATTTAATCGACCAGCTAGATATTTAATGTGTTATGTAGATGTCTTTTGTGTGAGTCATAATGAAATTAGAGGGATGAAAAAATTATTTTGTCTAACCAATAGAAAAGCAAGAGATTACCAATAACTAATGATAGCTCAACAAAATTAGGCATAAAATTGTATATGAAAGATAAATTGAAGAATTAAATTATTGATTTGGTCTAAAAACTACATATACCATTCCACCACTGATTCAATGTAATAGATCGATTTAATCATGATTCAATTATTTTCTTGGGTGAGTCAAATTTTAAAACATTATTTGAAGCCTTATGCAGTGGATTTTATTTTGGAAAAAAAATGTAAATTTTCCTTTTCAATTTTAAAATAATTGTATTTAACATTCATAAATTATTAGTTGTTACAATTGGTCCCCTTTCAATTTTGATAAGTGACAAATTATATTTACTTAATGCCTTTTTTTGTAGTTTCAAAAAAAAATCTAAGATCATATTATATTAACGTAAAGATAAAAATATAAAGATTACGATATTAAGCTTTTTTACTTATACTAAACAAATAAATCATGTCAAAATAATCAAAATATCTAAAAAATGAGAAAAATAAAAAGGTAATATACAAGTTGAATAACCCTCAAACTTGAATTTTCATATTATATTTGATTTTTCTATAAAATTTTGTATCAAATTGAGCACATTTACTTTCTTAAATCGATCACAAGATATATATTAAATATTAAATATAATTACTCTAAAGTTGAATATGTCTTATTGTAAAAATTAATAGTATATTGAGGATAAATATAACTATTCAAAGGTTGAAAAGGTAATTTATATTTTTCTCTTGTTTTTCTCTATTTGATTACATTAGGGCATACATCAAAACAGGAAAAATAAAAAATACAATTTAGAAGTTGAAGCTGCTCTTTCGGTTTACGTGAAAGATTTGATTGCTTCTTGGTTTACTGACAATCCATTCAATAGTTTGTCAGCAAGGGTACCCTTACCCATTAGTTTGAGTTTGGCTATTCCAGACTACCCTTGCCTCACTCATAAATTTCTTCTCTTTTATGCAGCCGCACTACATAGCTCTGTGAGTTCACGCCCGTAGCCGTCCAGCAGTTTAGTCGCTGCTCGTGGTCACTGCCCAAGTCCTGGCCGTCGACCGACAGTCGCACCATCGCTACCTCTCCCTGGGATTACTCTCTGTGTTTCTGCGTGTTGCCGAAGTCTGTTTGCTGGTGTTAATCGTGCGTGTTTAGGTGGGTTTCGTTCCTGCTTCCCTAGTTTTCCCTTTTTTTCTGTCCGTTATTCGCTGTGCGTTGGTCGCTGCTTTCACTCCACAAGTGAACTAGCTGGGTTGTAGTTATAATATTTTCTGTCATTGTTCATGGAGGTAAAATCTAAACAAAAGAACTGAATTCATATATTGCATCTATGGATATTCTGCTGTGTCGTCGAAATTTTCATATTCCTTCATTTCGTACCCATTGCCAGGGAAGCCGAAAAGTTTCATGCATATCAGCTGGAACTAGGCGACTTTTAGTTCCTTGCTTTATGGAGGTGTAGCAAGGGAGTAAGTATTTCATATAGTATAATGCTCGATAGGATGAGTTTGAAATTCTATTCTTGTGAAGTATGTAAAGTTTGAGTCAATTCATCTTTTGTAAGTTTCCATATCCTTTAATTATAATCTATCAGAAATTCGTGGCATGTAATGGTATAATGGAAGTTGCTGACCTCACAAGATACAAACAATTGGATGAGAAAATCTCAATTTGTTTAATTTCTCTAAACTTTTTTATCTGATATTGATTTTGTTTATCTAATTCCATGGTGCAGTGAATTGGTACATAAATTTGGTTCTAGCCTTTTTTTTTTTTTTTTTTTTTTGAAGTACAAATCTTGATAAGTTTATCAGCCATTTTCTCTCTAAGAAGAAAAGGCATATTCTCTTAATATTGAATTTTTTGGGTGTCTGATGTAACTTGGGTAGATATTATGTATATTACTCATTTCGGATCTGTATAAGATGATAATAGTGTATCAATTCAATGTAGTGCAGATGCATAAATCAATGGAGTTGTTATTGCATAAGCATCCTGAGCTGAGGCCTGGGCTTTTCCGAATGGTGCATGCCTAGGCCCATAATTTCAAATGGGCTAAAATAGATTTTGTTGTGGACTTGGGTCGAGGCCTAAAGCCTGTAGTTCACATGGGTTCATGCCTGGCTGTGGCCTGGCTTGCCGTTCTAATCTAGAAATGCATTGCTGATGAGTTTAGAAACTTAGAGAAATATTATTAAAACTTATGTTATTTCAGTTTTTCGAATGTGGTGCCCCCTCCCTATAATATTCTATTAATTTCAAGGCATTTAGGGCTTAAGTTAATTTAGGGCTTAAGTTAGTAATCTTTAGTTTCCTGCTTTTTGATTTTTTGACTCAATCAATATGCTGATTGATTGCTTGCTTACTGTTTCCTTGTTGGCTTTCAATTGCTTGCTAATTATTTGTGACAGTTTGCATTTTTGCTGCCTTTTCTTGTTGGTTCTTTTATTGTTCTATGTATTGTCAATTCTATATGATAATCTTTCGGGCTGCCTCCATGCAATCAGGCTTGCTAAGTCCTTGACATGGGTGCTTCAGATGATACAGGTGTCGTGAAAACTCACATTTACGTTCTTTAACTTCAAATCTTCAATTGTGTTTGCTTTTGCTTTTCTTGTGTTCATTTTACATTTCTTTAATATCAGAAAGGGATTTAGAGTATGAGATGGATGGCGTAGAGGAAAATGTGGGAAGAAGAAGTAGAAAAGGCGCAAAATCTAAGAGTCAAGCAAGAGAACATAAGGAGCAATTACAGAGACTTCAGCAAAAGGTTAGAGATACTTATTCACATTGTTAGTATCTCTTAACAGTATAATGTGATTTTGGAACATTCTTGTCGCTTTGAATTAAGGTCCATGATTGTATTTTTGTTAAAGTTTATTTGAATAAATTTGGTTCTTTCATGTACACAATCTTTGGTCACCTCTTAAAGAAGGAAGATGTCTTATATTCCTGTATAAAACCATACGAGTATATCTGGCGGTTTTGTACTTTTGAAAATGTTAATCTTTTGTGAAGCTGTTTATTCTACTGGAAGGATTGCTATGCTAAATAGTTTCCGGAAGTGGGGCTAAATTGTTATTGTGCATGTTGTAGATGATGAATCTAGGATTTTTTTTTATTTTATTATTATCTTCAATTTTAAGCATCTTTTATTGCGGCCTTGTCTCACTTTTGCTGATTGTATTGTTGTCTTTGATTGTCAAATGTGTTCAGTAGCAATTATTTGCAGTTATCAATTGATGTTATTATATTGTTTGCTTTTGATGGAGGAATTCATAGACACTAATTATGCAAGTGAGAAGTTAAGAGTTGGTGATACTTAATGGGGAATGCTTCATTAGACATTTTTTTTATTGAAATCTTTTTCATCTGAGATGTTACTGACAGCATTTTCTTTTCAGGACCCAGAATTTTATGAGTTTTTAAAGGAGCATGACAAGGACCTTCTTCAATTTGATGATGATGACATTGAGGTGAGTGTGCTACAAATACATATCTACCTTTCTATCCATTATCTGTTTCATACATGTGATTTCCACATGAAATGTAATGCATGACACATACTAAAAAGTCTTTCATTATTCTGCCTAGTAGAAATGGCTTGTTCATCAAAGATGTAACCAATAACATTGAATGCCTTTGTTGTTACCTTCATCAGTCAAGTAGCAGACTGTTCATTTTTTACAGCTGCATGGTCTCGGTGATGAGGACTAAAATCCTTTGCAATTAATATGAGACCTTGCTCCAACTCCTTTTGATAGCTACAACATATTATTTGGTTAGAGAACTTTGAAACACTTATATGGCTAGCTTTATTTGAATGGCTGAAGAAGGGTTCCTATTAGGAAAGTGTTGTGCCTTACCCTTATCATAACTGGAGTCTGAATCTGTATTCTGGGTACTTGACTAATTGACTATATTTGTGGTTCCTTTTACTTAGACTTACACGTATTTTTTTTCATCCAGATGATTGCGCACTTGTACAAGAACACAATTATTAAGTTCATATTTTAAGTATTCCTTCTTCATGGCATTTATTTTCTATCTGGAGTAGGTAATAAGATGCAGAATTTAGCTAAGGATTGCACCAGTACCTGTAAATGAAAATTGGTGCATAAGCTATTTGTTTGCTTAGTCTACTCCTTAATACCAGTTAATCCTACATTAATGCCCTTTGCGTTTCATTACATAATGCAGCTAACATTGCAAACACTTGCAAAAACCAGCTATCACAAGTAAAACCCCTTTTCAATGTACTAGAAGTATTTCTATAAGCCCAAATGTCACTGGCCTTATTCCATGTCATGCAATAGATAGTTGAACAACTAAATTTCTGCATGCCATTGGCGTTTTTTGTCATGCAAGAAATTGTTGATCACTCCTCTCAAACTGACACCATGCAGTGCATTTTGTTTGGGCTTTCTGTGGACATTTCACCTATCATGCTCATAGCACCTTGCTATCCCTGATACATTGAATCCTTGTAATCAAGAGAAATATAACTCTCTTGCAAGTGAAGTTTCAAATCCAATGAATACTCTTGAATCTTGATTGCAGAATTAAAGGGTAATTCAGCTAATGAATTCAACCATCTTTCTGGCCAACCTTATAATGCGTGTGGTAATCTGATATAGAATAAAACTGTTGCTTGTGAAATCTAAGGACTTGGTTAACAAAGAAGGAAAATAATATCTTTACTCATCACTTATTTGTATGATTGTTCTCGTCTTCTATGAAAGCCCTAACAATGTAATAACTTGTCTTTCTTCCTTGTTTTTATAAAAAGATAATGAGTTTACTCTTATTTTACCAACTGGTGTTGGCTCATATGGTAATAGAGTTTGCTCCTCTCTTTGATGTTTTGGGTTCAAACTTTGTGGGAGGTTATGGGAATATTAAAGTCCTTTGAATTCTCTAGGCTTGACATAGATTACTGTGCTTGGACCGGTCCAGGGAGGGGACTACTAGAAAGCCTAGGAACCCTTTACTATCATATAAAAAAGTCGGTTTATGAGTCAACCCATTTTGTATAATGAAAGATGTCATTTCATCTTTCTGTCACTATATCTAATCTTAGGGCTATGTACCTCCGATACTGGTATATGTATTGTGTCGAATACAAATGATACAAAGATACTGTAAAATTTCAAAAACTAAGGATATGGATTTGACAGGGTATTATAAATATATTAATATGTATAAAAAAATTCAACACAATTTGTCACCAATGTGCTTCAAATTTACAAGAGTGTTGATTGAAGATGCTTTCTCATATATACTAAGAGAGTCAAAATCCCATTTAATTTCAAGCATAAGAAAGTAAGCTCATAAGTGAACTACAAAAGATAAGTATTGTCAAGTATCTTATATTGGCATGTATCACAAACATATCTCGTACCGGTACGCAACGAAAAATGAAGTATCATTGCTTCATAGTCTAAGAGCATTTCTATGATTTAATGGTCATAACTTTTTGCCCATTGAGTAACTATGGAGGGATCTTGTTCTTCTCTTTTTCTCTAAATAGCTACTGTACAAACAAAGTTCTAATTCTTATCAATTATAACCTGCTCTCATATTTAAGCTATTAAATAGCACTTTTGCAAATTTTTCCAGGAAGATGCTGATACTGACTTGGAAGATGGATCTCTGAAGCTAGATGAGGAAGATAGTGAACATGAGATCACAGAAACGGAACAGAAGTCTTTTAAGAAAGCTGTAACAACTGCAATGGTTGATTCGTGGTGCAAATCGATCCAAGAGAATGGAAGCTTAAATGCAATTCGTTCCCTTATGAGGACTTTTAGGACAGCATGCCATTATGGTGATGATGGGGAGGATGAGTCTGTGGCAAAGCTTAGTATCATGTCTAGCAGTGTTTTCAACAAAATAATGTTGTTTGTACTTAAAGAAATGGATCAAATTCTTAGAAATTTGTTGAAGCTTCCTACTTCTGGTGGAAAGAAAGAGACCATAAGAGATCTAATGACCGCAAAGCAATGGAAGAGCCACAGCCACTTAGTGAAATCTTACCTTGGAAATGCTCTTCATGTGTTGAACCAAATGACTGACACAGACATGATTTCATATACATTACGTCGGCTTAAATATTCTTCTGTGTTTTTGGCTGCTTTCCCAACCCTATTAAGGAAATATATTAAGGTATGAGTAGAGAATTGTTCGACTGTTTGCTGTTCTCTATAGCATTCTCTCCCTTCATCAAGGGATGCTTGTGCTTTGAATTCTGTATTGCATGTCTGGACATGCAAATTCATTCATTGGGAACCCACTGGTGCATGTGCATTCTTGGGCTTGTGCCTGGATCTCTTTCTTTGATGTCCATGCTTCATGTTCATGCATTGCACTATAGTCAGGGCAGTAGCTTACCAGTATTGCTTATTATTATTCTCTCTGTTGATTTAATGAACCAATTTTCCTGTTAACTTTATCAGGTAGCCCTTCATTTCTGGGGTACTGGTGGAGGTGCCCTTCCTGTTGTTTCATTTTTATTTTTGAGAGACTTGTGCATCCGTGTTGGATCTGATTGCATAGACGAATGCTTCAGAGGAATATACAAAGCATATGTTCTGAACTCCCGGTTTGTAAATGCTGCAAAGCTACAACATATCCAATTTCTCACAAATTGTGTCATTGAACTTCTAGGTGTGGACCTTCCAACTGCATATCAGCATGCCTTTGTTTTTATCCGGCAATTGGCTATGATTTTGAGGGAGGCACTGAATACAAAAACAAAGGTATGGTATATCTACTAGTTTGTCATCTTATTTGTTATTCTCTTCTTTTCTACTGAAATATGTCCCATAATTGCTTTCTTAAATTATGCTATTTTCTGAATGAGCTAGTCATTTAAACTTTGACTAGTGCCAATTTATCTCAGCTTGACATCAGTTTCTATTTACCATCTTGTTCTTGAATGGATCTTTTGACACGTAGCTGCAGAGCTTTATTATCTGTGCATCACAATACTTTGGTCTTGAAGGTTACTAATTACTATAAGTAATTCAAAACTAAATGTAATGCATTTTAGTCATTCTGCTACATTCTAAGGTTCTCATATTGCCGTGGTTGAGAAATTAGGGGGTGAGGAAAGGTTAGAGAAGCTAGAGAGAGATTGGAGGGAGCACTGAACTAGTATCCAATGATATGATGGCCGACTACATAAATGGTTAGCCTTACTCTATATATGTAGGGAGAGGGACTAGGACGCACATTGATACTTACGGAGTTATGCCATTCACCCTATTACATTATAACACTTACCTCAAGCTGAAATTAATACAAGATTCAACTTTAATACGTAATGTGGACTTTCAAAAATAAAACTCAACAAATGACACAAACTAAACATAATCATAAGAAAACAACTTGACAGACTCCACGAACAACTTGCAATGAGCACCAACAGATGAGCACCTCCCCCTTAGTGAAAAGATCCACATAGAGAACAATAGCCTCGGCAGACACAACTTCCAGAAGTCTACAGTGAACTACCCGTGTTGTTCCCTCGACCTTCCCCTGTTCTCTTTGGTACACTTGACACAGCTCCTAGAAGTCTTCTACCAGCTACCCAAGCTGCTCCCTCAACTTCTCCTAGCTAGCCTTTACCACCAACAGCTCTGGTTGGAATCATGTACAGCAGAAAATTGCTGTGCTCATTGCAGCCAACGTACCACAAATCAAATTACTGTGCTTGTTGCAGTCAAGACCACTCATATGGAGCCTGCCTTGCAGCTCCAACTCCAACACATCAAGGCAAGAAAAGAACTCTTAACAGAAAAACAGAACAAAAAACCAAATCACAAAATCACTCTTAACATGACACAAAACACCACACAACAATGGCACCACTTCATAACATCCAATAACCAATTTAGCTGCAGCTTCAGAACCAAAAACCAATATAATGACGCACACCAGCCAAAAAAAAAAAAAAAAACTCTTAGTAGTCTTCAAGCAATCACTTCTTCGCAAATTGCTTGGCAGAGAACGGCAGAAAATGACCAAAATTACAAAACACCTGGGTCTAAATCAGAATCAGCAAAAAATAAAAGGACAAACACCGAAGGAGCATTTTGGTACTACAAGAACCATTGGAATTTCCTTCAAGGATTACCGACACAGCTCATAACTTAAAAATAAATTCGTGAGAAGAATCTGCAAATGAACAAGAAGCAGCTCAGAACTGACCAAACTGCGTGGATTTCACTCAGACAGCACCAATCATGAGATACAATGAAATTTCTCCTAAAATGAGTGGATTTCACTGGGTTGCTTTCCAACAAATTAGAAACTGGAGTAAACATTCCAGAAAACACTAAAGTCAGATCTACCCAGACCTCAAAAGCTTCAAATCAAGTATCATCAGAACACAATCTGCTCAACCAAGAATTTCTAACTCCAAAAGCAGCCAAAATCAACAACTACCCTTCTGTTTTCATGTAGTTTATAGCTGCTTTTTAAAAACCGAAATCAAGAGTAAAAAATATAGGCCAGAGCCAATGTCAGTCCAAAATGCACTACCAGCGCCAAGCCACTAACATTTTATAAAAAAACAGATTAAACAAACCAAAAAAAAAAAAACCATGAAAAATAAAAAATGAGTGAAATCGATAATGCTGCAACAGAGAGAAATCCGTTTGCAGTATGCTGCCAGTCAGTTCTGTTGCCAGAAAATCTACCACTGGTGGCAGCTCACCAAGTCAAACCATAATTATTAATGGTGCATCACCATGAGCTGTTGCACCATAAAACCTTAATGGCATTCTGATACTGAGGTGGCGCAGCCATGGCAGCGCCAAGTGTGTCATTTTGCACCATGGCAAGTGCGGCAATTGTAATTTAGAAAAATTGAAGACTCTTTAGACCCCCAAAGGTAAGGTACCTTGTTGGTTGAGAACTTGGGATCTGGCTTTTAGTTATGCTTTAGATATAGTATTTATGACAAGAGCTTTGAGAGATTGGCTAATGATTTTCTTCATGTAGGTGCTGCCATTATGGAAGAATTTTAAGAATGTATATTCAACTTATTTAGATGATGTTTTGATTTCTAAATTCATTGAACATCATCTCTTGATCTGATTTTAAATGTTTGATGTGTTTTGTGCTTGATTAATTTGTATTTTACATTCTTAACATAACTATGTTTAATTGTTACGTAGCCTTTCATCTGTATTAGTTTTGGTAGTACATGGTTATTATATTCAACTATATTGCATATATTTAAAGCTACAATACACCAAATCCCCCCTTAACTTTAAGGCATGTGCATATAATTTCTTAACCTTTAGAAAGATGTATCTAATCCTTTTGTATTTTAAGTCATGTGTACCTTACGCACATCCATCTATTTTTCACTTGTTGACCTAGGGGGCTTGATGCATTTTAGCTTACAAATAATATATATCATAAAAAGTAGGACATATATAAATATAATGCATTATTATTTTAATTTCTATTTAAATTTATATATTTATAATAAAAATATTATTATTGTAAATATAAAATTTGATGAATTTTAAATTATTTTAGTTCTATGAATTATAAACGTCTTGATTTTATATAAAAAGAAGTAATTTAGTTAAAAATATTTATAATAAAATAATGTATTTGTATAAAATGCTCCAAACTTCTTGTGCTTTGGGTGAAAAATGTCATGTGTGTATTTTACATTTTTTTTTAATGATATAGATTATTTGTAAGTTAAAATGCACCAAACCCTCTAGTTTTGTGGGTGAAAAATAGATGGATGTAGGTAAAGTGCACATAACTTAAAGTACAAGGGGGTTAGATGCATCTTATTCAAGGTAAGGGGGTTATATGCACATGACTCAAAATACAGGGTGGTTTGGTATATTTTAACCTATATTTAATAGGAGCGAAAAAAATGCAAAAATCCCCCTTCAACTTCGGGGGAGTTGGATTTTGCTCTTAACAACTTTGTGTGCGCATTTGCATGTGTGGTTGTTTTTTTTCTCTCCTGAAAATACAACTCTTGACCATTACATTAGCAACTTGACTTTTATGAGGTGTGACAACCCACAAGGCCTCAAGGCAGATGATTCTGCTCTCATACCATTTTTTAGAAATTAGGGTGAGAGAGATAAAAAAGGGTTATAGAGAAGCTAGAGAGAGATTGGAAGGACATTGGGCTATCATGTGATGATATAATGGTCATGGATGTATAATGCTTAACCCTGTCTTCTATTAATATTAATATAGAGGGACTAAGACAATTGACACTTGTGCCCTTTACCCTAATACCTTCTAACAGTTGTTTACCTGAATGTGTTTTAGGAAGCATTCCGAAGGGTTTATGAGTGGAAGTTTATGAATTGTCTTGAACTATGGACTGGTGCTATCTGTGCCTACAGCTCAGAATCCGACTTTAAGCCACTTGCATATCCACTGACCCAAATAATCTCTGGGGTAGCACGTCTGGTTCCTACAGCCAGGTATTTCCCCCTTAGATTGAAATGTGTTAGAATGCTGAACCGGATTGCATCTTCTACCGATTCTTTTATACCTGTGTCTATGCTCCTGTTGGACATGCTGGAGATGAGAGAATTGAATAGGCCCCCGACAGGAGGTGTTGGCAAAGCTGTTGACTTGCGCACCACACTGAAGGTACTGATAAATATGGATTTATTTATGTGAATGTGGTATTTTTCATTTCTAACTTGTTGAAAACTTTTTTTATTTTAGGTTAGCAAGCCAACCCTAAAGACTCGAGCATTTCAAGAGGCATGTGTTTTTTCTGTGGTTGAAGAGCTCACTGAACACTTGGCACAATGGAGTTATTCTGTTGCATTCTTAGAGTTGTCTTTTATTCCTCTTCTGAGGTTGCGTAGCTTTTGTAAATTGACCAAAGTTGAAAGGTTTCGAAAAGAAATGAGGCTGCTTATCCGCCAGGTATTTTTTTTAGAATGGTCATTATGGTGCTGCTAATACTTTAAATTTTCTTTTACATTCCTTCATTTGCATGTAGCAGAGCTTCTGAAGCACATCTCTCTGACTTTTCATTTTTCTGCTTCCAGATTGAGGCTAACTCTGACTTTGTAAATGGAAAGCGCGTCTCAATTTCTTTTCTACCTAATGACCCTGGTGCATCATCTTTTCTTGAGGTATTTGCATATTCTTCTTTCCTTTTTATGCAGTTTGGGTTGAATTGTTTCATCAATTTTACTTGACATATCTACTGGGATCAGAGTTGTAATTTACATTGCAGTTCATTAGAATTGTTCTCTCTTTCGTGAAGAATGTCCACAAGAGAGCCATTTTTTAAGCTCGTAAACTTCTTGCATGCCAACTTTGTGGCTGAGTGTCTAGTCAGTATTATGCCATGTTAATTTGTCATTATCATTTTTTGTTGTAGTCTGCCATATCATGTGGCACACATAACATTTGGTAGACAAATCTCTATGATTGATGTTTAATATGTTGCTGGTCATTTTTCTTTTCCTTTTTCTTTATTTCCCTTCTCTCAGAGAGAATTGTTTCTTGATTTTCATTGCAGTTTATTTAGAAAGCTCTATTTTAGCGTACTTCAATACACTTTTTGCTATTTTTGAGAAACTAAGTAAATCAATTGATGTCTTAGGATGAGAAGAAATCAGCAGTTAGCCCTCTCTCAAAGTATGTTCTAATACTCCGCCTGAAAGCAAAGCAAAGAAATGAGTCCTTGATGGAATCCAGGTCTGCAGCTTTTTTAATCACATACTTTACTATATAGTATATACACAAGTAACACAACATGTAATGATGGTTGATTTCAAACTTTCTAACATGACATGAAATTCCAGTGTTCTTGTGGGTGAAGAATCATCTGTCTTTGGAACTATGATGTCAGAAAACGAAGAAGAGGATGCTAGAAGGAAAGAGGAAGGTGCTGCTGTCTTTAGCTCATCCTGGCTACCTGGAAATGACTCCAAGTATGACACTTCTTTGAGTATTTTTATAAAGACTTTGTTTAGATGAGTTACGGAAATTAAACCAATCATAAAATGACGACTCATTACAATGGAACAAAATAGTCTGTCCATTAATCCGTTTACCCTTACTTCAAATGATTAGATGGCACTTTATAATTGACGTAGTCTACACAATGTGTATAGCAAGCCTATACAAGAATTTCTCCTTTTCTTGGTTTTTCATTGCAAAACTCAGCTGCACACACAAAAAACACGTAATCCATGCACATGTGCATGAATTATTTTAAATTTATATGCCCTTGTACTTTTCTCTCAGCAATGGCTTGCATGCAGGGTGAAACATCCTACCGAGACAAACAAGAAGAGGAAGAAAAGGCAGAAGAAAGAGATGGCTATGGATGAAGATGTTGTGGAGGACTTGGTGCTCAGTTCCGATGAGGATGGATCTCCATATGAAAATGTTGGTGAAGACCATGTACCTCCAAAACAGAAACACAAGAAGCAGAAAAGAAAGAAGTTGTTGGAACAGAAAAAACCTCGAGCCAAGAGTAAAATTTGAAATGTTGACAGATCTGGTTAAAAATGTAATCTTTTGTTCCTTCTGTGCAATAACCGAGACCGGTGCATTTTCCCAATGGGCAAGGCCCCCATAATTTTTGTAGTCTATCAAGTTTTTTATTCCAACTTAAGAAAAAACTCCATTTAAACATGGTAGATGCAAATTGTAGTAGCAGAATTTTGTTTTCTATTTGTAACACAAAGTAATGTTATTACAGTTAACACAATTATTTTTCTGCCAAAAACAAACGATTAGCTAGTTTCAGCAAGGAAAGAAAGAAAAGTATAGATATCCCATTTAGAGTATTAAGCATACTGTTAATAAGATTGATCCTCAAGAAGATAGAAAGGTTGCGGGAAGGCCTATTGGAACTGTAAAGCTTGATATCCTTCATTTCGTGAATATTCTAACATTTTGTGGCAATATTTTTATAGCTCTATGTGAGTTTTGAAGGGCTAATAATAATTTGCTTTTGCTCATTGAATGTTGAAGCGTAAATATCCTAATATTTGCTGATAAGTTGCATGTATCTATTTGTAACTATTGTAAATGCGATTGTAACTTCTTTGTTCCTTTTGTTGAATTCATGTTATAGTTTGGAAAAACATAATGTTCATAGAGGAAGTATCCTATTAAATAGTAAAGTCCGTGAAGTTTTTTGTTACTAGGAAAGTGGGATAGTAACTATTTAATGTTCTCTCTTTTGTTGAATGCAATTCTAGTATGTACAATAACATAAAAGGTGACATTTGATTTGAAGAATCTTTCTCACATTCTCGAAAATATTTTAAGAGAATGTTTGATTTTCACATTTGGTTTAGAATTTAAAAAAATATATATGAGAATACATTTTCGAGAATGTTTTTCATCCAATATTTCCATCGAAGAGATGAGTATGTTATATTTCCATGATATAAAAATATTTTAATCATATAAAAAGATTTTGTTTACCCTTTCATTAATGTCTTATTATCTTAACCTATTATCATCTATTGTCGTTAATCACCATCTACTATCGTTATCATCACTTATCATCGTCGTTGATTATCGTCCATCACCACTTATCAACGTTAACCACCATTCACTGTCGTTGACTATCGCCCACTATTACCTATCATCGTTGACTATCATCTACTACTAGCAACCGTCATTGTCCACTGCCCACCACTACCTTCTGTTGTTGACCATTGTCCACCATCACCTTTCGCCATTAACCATCACCAACCACCACCTTCCGTTGTTGACTTTCACTCACCATCACCTTCCGCCCTTAACCACTATATATCATTTTTTATCAGTTAACTTTTTAGTGTTGCCCATTCAATTTTTAAAGAGAAAACTTGTAATAATTTAACAGCATTTCTGAAAATATACAAGTTGATTAAAGCGTAATATTGTAATATTTTTAAGAATTTTTTTAATTGAGCTAAACATGATAATGTGACATTTTTGGAAATTACATTTCCTGGAATTATATTTCTGATAATGTTAAGATTTCTTGGAATGTATGATTCCCCAAATCAAGCGCCATCAAAGTTTATATAGCAATCTCTTAACCTTTTTTAGCAACATGGTTACAATGTCTCATGAATATTCTAAGGTCTAATAGTAACATAATTATGCACCTTTAATGTTGTGGTGTAAATACCCCATTCTTTGAGGGTAACTAGCATATACCTCTTGATAACTATAGTGAACTCAAATTGCAACTTATTTGTTGCCTTCGTTGAATTCATTTTATAGTTTGAAATTAGAAGAGGTTTATAGAGTAAGTATCTTGACCTAGAATAGTGATGTCCTTATAGGGATTTGTAACTATAGTAAAGATTAACAATAACTCTTTCTGTTTTCTTTTGAAAGCAATTTAAGTGTGTAGTATAACATGAAGTAATAAATCTCCTAATCTATGTTAGTAAAATAGTTACAATACTTGTGAAAATTGTAGGGTCTAATGGTAACTTATTTTGGCACCTGTAATGTTGCAACGTAAATATGCTAATCTCTCATTGCAAATTGCATATAGTTGTTAGTAATTCTACTTAAGATGGATTGTGAATTCATTGTTCCTTTTGTTTATTACATTATAGTTTGGAAGAACATGAATTTCATGAAGTAAATATCTTAACCTGAGTTAGTAATAGACATAAAAGTGTTAAGTAACTCTTGTAATGTCTTATCATGACATATTTTTGTTTTCACTTTTATTGACTACAATTGTAGTGTGTAGAATAATACGAAGATCATTTAGTAAATGTCCTAACCTTTGGTAGTAACATTGCTATAGTTTGTTGTGCATATTGTAAAGTGTAATAGTAATTACACATTCAAGTTTGCACCACAACTATCCTAAACTTTGGTAGTAATATGCTAACCTTGGTTAGTAAAGTCTGAGAAGAGGTCATGAAAGGACTTATATAGTCCTCAAAGGTTAGCTAGTCAACCAGTTGTAAATGGTGGCTGATCAAGTGCCTTTTCTCTTAATCAATTCTGTAAACACAATTTGTCGACCAGTCTTAACCCACACAATCAACTAGGCACCCCCTCCTTTTTTAAACCCCTACTCCTTAGCTAAGGGTTCCCTACTATACATGTCCTTTTTCTTTCCCCTTCTAAATTTTGGAGGGCAAATCATCACTATAGTACTCTACACTACTATTTATAATGTGGATTTGGGAAAAATTTTAATGACAAAGCTAGATGAATCTTGGACAACAATGAATTCTTCTGAGTGCATTCATCATTATCCAAAACTCACCTAACTTTGATGCCAGTCAGACTAAATCGAAATTCTAATATCAACTTGTCACATCACTAAATTTAAGAATGTGACAAACTCAAATCATCCTAGTAATAACTCAAGAACCTATGAACTTTCATATATTTCTTAAAACATTTTAATAAATCTTAAAAGGAAAAACTGAACTTACTTTCCTCTTAAAACCTTCAAAACATGCAAAAATAGAGTTGCAAACATTTTTAAGATATAATATAAAACTTTAAATTAACAATTAAACTTAATGAAATAACAAATTCTAAGAAAAACATATAGCATGAACAAATCTACCTGGCTGGCCAACACATACATCATTAAAATTTCTATCAATCCACATGCATGAAGACAATCCATAGGAAACATCCAAAAGTCTACAATATGCCATATAAATCCAAGAACTGCATAGAAAAAGGAATGGAATGAGTATAACTACTTAGTGAGGGAAGTCTCCACTCCAAACATTGAGTGGAAAACCTTTGGTCATAAACAATTCTATATAAGTAATATTTACATAGTAGGTTATGCACATTTACATTCATACATCTTATCACAATCTAGCATATACAAACCATCATAAGATATCTCTTGATACTCAACAAACATTCTACAACACATTAAGTCAACATAGCTTCTACATTTCCTTTCTTGCTCCCTCATTCAACTTGTTAAGAATTCTACCTTTCACATTCATTCATCTGTATTTGCAATCTAACTTAGTTTCTATACCCATCCATGGCAACCTTTCCTATATTTACTCTAATAATATATATAGTTAAAATTTGTGGCTCTCATATTTTTTTATAAGCCATTTTTATAATTTTTCTCTTTTCTTATACTTTGAGACCACTCTAGATCGAGTCATTGACATTTGTTGGTGATGAAATTTTAATTGAAATTAATTAAATATATAAGATTTTCAAAAAGTTTAAATTTACTAGCACCCATCACAATGACCACACTCTCGTTACATTTGAAGTTTTATAAAAATAAAAATTCCAAAACGTTTATTTTTATTTTAAGTAATTCACAGGAACTCTTTTAAGGTCATGAGGCCTTCTAAAATTCCAAAAAACTATAATAAATAATTCTGCATAGTCACTATATTCTTTTCTTCAACCATGGGCTTGTATGATTTCCTAATATCCTTTTTGATTATTTTTAAAAAGTCAAATAATTATCTAAAAACTATTTTAAATATTTTGAGGGTATAACAATATTCCTCCCCTTCAAAAGAATTCATTCTCGAATTCTGTACAATACTTGGATTGCAAATGTATACTATGACAATACACAAAATCAAGCAGACATTTGTCTAGTAATCATAGATACCTTGATATAACCAAATTCAGGCTTACGGCCTCCTGATCATCATATCTTTCTTATAATGAAGTTACTTCTTAGTCTATGAAATACTTAACTATATTCTTCCTTTCTGCCTACTAATTTCTTTTAAATCGCGATACTAATTTCTTTCAAATCATGGTACCATGAATTGAATTCCTAGATTCTTAATTACTTCCATTAATATTTAATGTTGGATGAATCATTGGCAACACCTTTGACTTGTCAATTTAAATCATCTCACACTTTTGCTAGTATCATCACAACTTCCTTCTATCATAATTTTCCTTTCATTAATATTTATGTGGATAAATTGTATCACATCGCAATCTTCTATTTATAATATATTAATATTACATCTATTTTATCGAAATGATACACCTTGATAAGATCTATGTAGTTGCTTTCTCTGATATTGAGGTCTTTCTATCTAAAGTTTTATTTCAAGTTTATGATGAATACCATTCTCATTAGTTCCTCTACATAAATAATATCTTCATACTTTCCATGCAAGGGTTCTTCTATGACCTCTAAGCTAAGCACTTCTTTGTAAAACACACTGCATTCATGACTCATATAAAACAACATAAGTTCATAAACCCATCAAATATGTGTTTATACTATCACCACTGCAATCATAGAGTTGAAATTTATATTACACCAAGACTCATATCTGAGTATACTTACTCTTCTCCTTTAACTCACTCTATTTATGCAAATACTAAGTATATGTCATATATAACTGTTCTTAAATATGAACTCCACAAACTGTGATTATATTAACTCATTATTCACATTAGTCAAACTATATGACTCGCATCCTATCATTATGGCTTATAATTTCTCATTGAATTTGTTGTTTTTCAATGTTGTATCTTTCAAACATTCCCATAGAAAAATCACTCCTTAAGTCATATCCAAATATCATTATACAACCAAGAGTTTAATCTTAGTCACATATTATGATCATTCACTCTTTTTTCATCATCAGTTTTTTCTTCGATAGCCAATATACTATGTAAGATTGATCAACCACCTAGAATACATATTAGGCTCTTTTATAATAGTTACTAGAATCACTCAATCCATTATGTATTAATTGTCAAAGAAATTAGTTTCCGAATAAATCTAAAAAAAAACCTAAATTTCATGAATGCAGGCATCAAAGAATCCATAAGATAAATTAACAACTAGTGACCATGAATAATATAGGGTTAACAGGAATGACATTGGTGATATGTTCTCCTGGGTGCACATATACCACTAATATAGTTCCCATTACACCTATTGGGCAGTAATAGAATTCAAACATCCTAGGGGCCTATAGGTAATCCTGGACTATGCTCTGATATCAATTTTTTCATGACCTAACTTCTGTGTATGTGACTAGCATGAATATCGTCATTAACGCAACTCCACAAGTCTTTGATCCTCAACCATTTCATGTTTTCTCAATTACTTCAAATTTAGTAACAAAAAACTCATTTTAAGAAGTCTCCAACAATTATTCGAGTTCACAATCTCATTAACTTCAAGTTATGTTCATCGTTCAACATTTACAATTACCTATATTCTAAAGAGGAATTCTAATTTCATTAGTATTGAGTCTAACTACTAAACTACAAATGTCATGAGTACTTCAAATTATTGCTACCCATTATGTATAGTATTTCACAACCTTGAGAAGATGATGGTCATAGGTGATCTACACGGCTACCAAAATACCTAAAAAATGGCCCATGGAAGAGTAAGTCTGAGACTTAGTAAGTAATAAACTACTTAATTTATGGATACATGTAAGATGGATTCATAATATATATAACTTTCTTTTGAAAAGAATGCAAATTCGTTAAAACCATTTATGCATAAAAAGGATTAGTACTTTATTGAGAAATCATCTAAATATGGAAAGTAGCCAGCTTTCTCATTCAACCCCAAGAAATGACTCATAAGTCTACAACATATACCATTCTATATCTTTTATGAAGTTCATGTTTTCTTTGACTCATAGTAAGCAATCAAATTAACATCTTATCATACAAGTCGTGAAGATAGATTTTACAAGTTCCATAACCAATTACATTAAGATGTTGACATGATATTTTTATAGACTCATGATCTTTTATTCCATAACACAAAAGTAATCATTCACAAGGTCATTAAAAAAAATATTATAAAAGATTCAAATATAGCAATTAGCCTCCTTGTGACTCTCATCCAACCTTATCTGTACCCACCTCCAACCTTGTCCCTCCTCCTAACCTTATTTGTACCTAACTCGAGCGCCCAGATTTGGCTCATTAATATTCTGTATTCAACATTGTCCCCTTTCTTAGCATAATAGCATTAAGCATAGTTTCTAGTTCACATGTATGCTAAACATATGTTTCCTATACCATTGAGAAGATATTTCACAAGCACTAGATCATATTTCACCATTCACCCACAAGGATAATGTCACATCCCCTAACTCCAGGCGATATGATTGGTATGGATCACAAGAGGGGACCCATGAACCTTGACTCATAACTTATGTACTAAAATATCTCAAATAATAATTGAATAAAATTTAATAATAATGTGCACACTTTTAATTTAAATCATACTAAAAAATATATGCAAATAGAAATGAATTGAAATGAAATTTTTTTTTGAAAATGACTTATGAAATGATAAGGTTGGAAGGGCTAACTGCTAGCTCTCTACTCTGATATACTCGTATTTTGAATGTACTTCCTACTTTTAGTGATTAGGAGTGGATCCTGCCTAACTAGGATCCTTAAGATGCTAAGTGTTTGAAAAATGTTAAAAATGAAAGGGTTAAGTGCAACCATGTACTCGGTGAAGTGAGAGTTTCTACCTTCTTTTGGGTTGAAATCCTTTTGGTCATAAAACTTGTATAGCATCTGCACATAAGTGCGTGCGTGTGTGTCTCTCTCTATATATATTTATACACATGCAATATTCCTTTTATTCTTTACTTTTCCTTTATCCTATGATTGAGTGATCATGCATTTCCTATCATCGTATCATAATCATAGAGATGTCATGCAAGAGCTTTTAATCCTTGTTGACCTTGCACGATAAGTGTGTAAATTATATTGGTACAATGGACCACTGGTAGAAGTGATGTATGCTGCTAATTGATAACTAATATGTCCCTCAAGACATTAATAAAATTCTTATAAGTTCCTTTAGTTTGTGCCTTCCTATACTACACTTGGTCACAAGTAGTTCGTAACCATGTGAAAATAAAAATAGTTCCATGAATATATATCTCTTACGTTACGTTTAGTTAGAGGGAATAAAGTGGAATATGAATGGGAATGAGAATGAGAATGGATAAAAAGTTTGTTTGGTATCCACAATGGAATGGGAATGTTTATTCGCTAGGGAATGGTCATTCCCTATATTACACTTGGTCACAAGTAGTTCATAACCATGTGAAAATAAAAATAGTTCCATGAATATATATCTCTTACGTTACGTTTGGTTAGAGGGAATAAAATGGAATATGAATGGGAATGAGAATGAGAATGGATAAAAAGTTTGTTTGGTATGCACAGTGGAATGGGAATGTTTATTCGCTAGGGAATGGTCATTCCATCAAATGATGGAATCTCTATTTCATCATAAAAGCAATGGAATGAGCCATTCCGTCATTCATGAATTTGCCTTTTTACACCCTTATCCCTTACATATTTCAAAATTGTCCTTATATTAATAAAAATAATATTAACTTTTCAATACTTTTATTATAAAAATATTTTGATAATTATATTTTTAATAATAGAATTTAAAATAAGATATTTTATATTATTTATAAAAAAATTTATTGTACAAAATTATTTAATATAAAATAAAAATTAATGAATTAAAATTTATTTATTGATATATAAGATGAGTTAAAATTATGAAAAGAATATTGACATACTTGAAGAACCAAAAAATGGAATGAAATGCTATATAACTTGAAAAATTGAAGTCTTGCATGCTTTTTTTATTGCTTTTAGATAAATATTTTATTATTTTTTATAAGGATATTATGGTAATTGACTACTTTTTTTTTTTCCATTCCATTCCTACAATATTTTGTTGTACCAAATATCAAGCTGCCATGGAATGCCCATTCCATTCTTAACCAAACCAAACATAATTATGGAATGGTCATTCCATTCCTATTATTATTTCATTTCATTTCATCCAACCAAGCGTAACGTTTGTGTACATAGGTTCTCCAATGCCCACCTTGTTGTACCCATTAGCAAACATAATCATCCTTCAAATTTCCTTTTGCCTATTTATGCTTATCTTACATTTTTCTAATTTTCTGGCCTTTTATAATCCTATTTCCTATTTTATTTATTAATAGATGATTAATTAAATTAATTATGAAATATTCAGATTAAATTATCTAATTTAAGGCTATATTTTAAGCCTTCCTAACCCTTGTATACATCCATTTAACACATAAAACAAACATATCTAATAATTCTACTTAACTATCAAGCGTAATACATTTATCTAATTCATCTTCTAATTATTCTAACAAGTAGAAAATCTTTTGGGTTAATTTTAGAAAAATAATAACTTTACTAAATAAAACAAAATTAGAAGAGTAAAAAATCACACTCACCTTGGAAGGAGAGAAATCTCCTAAACCTAACCTTGGAGCCCTTACCCTAGTTTCACATGAGCCTTTGACTATTGGAGAAAATGTAACACTTAAAGAGAAAATCAAAGACTAAGGAAGAAAAAAAACTTAAGAAAAAAATTTAACTTTTTTAGGCCAAAACCTTTACCTTATGTTCACATCCTTGTAAAGAAAAACTAGAACCCTTTTTAGTTGAGAAACGCTTTCTGAAAGCTATTTAATTTCAATTATAGGTAATAGAAAATGTTATAGTGGTTGATCCTTATATAGGCTTGTTGAGGCAGTCGATCGACCTACTCATGCATGGCTGGTTGACCTTGTAAGACCATATCGACTGATCAATCACCTTTAAGACCTAGTCGACTAGTTAATTTGTGTCTTGAGGTCATATTTGGTCCAAAACCTTGGTCTAAGCCATCTGATGATTCCATTTTAACTTGGATTTTGAGTTGTAAAATTTACTTTAACCCGTTTTGCATTAGTCTGACTTATCCTAATCTAATCCTATCCATAGGGGGTGTTATAGATAATTTAATCACATCTACAATACATTCAAAGGTTCAAGGGCAATGCATGTCTGCCTTTCCATATTCATTATAAATATAACCATTGGCAAACACATATGAATGCCAAACATATATTTCATAATCATCGCTCTATAATTGTCATCATCTATGTATAATAGTATTTCATCATATCTATGTCATAAGAAAGTAATGCAATCCACATACAATTTAGATGTTTTGAGTAGCATTTCATGCTCATCTTTTCATTATTAATAACATTTACTACTGTATTATAGCCTTTTTAGAAACTAAGTACACAATATTATCATCACTCAAATCATGAAAATAGCCATAAAGAAGGTAGAGAGCCATTCACAAAGTGAAGAAAAACCAAGTTGAAGCGAAGGTGCTTTAATTCCCCTTCTCATGCTTTTCAAAACACAAGGGGTAGATGAAGGGTTAGGGAAAGATTTCAAAGAATTTTTCTCCAAATACAACTCATAAGTCACTTGATCTCAAAATAAGGGGAAAAATCGATCCTAAAGGTGAAGATTTGAGCCCTATTTCTCAAGGAAATCTTTGACAAAAAATCATATTAATAGTAATAGTAAGGTTCTAGGGCTCAAAACTCCATCTTTTTTTAATCCAAATTAAGATTTGAAACCATAAAGATGATGATGAGGAAGAGTAGAACAATATATCCAATCCGTCTTTAAGGTGGTTAAATCTAAGAGAGAAAGAAGCTTCTACAATGGTGTCATCTTCTTGGGAAGGTTGGAAGTGCGGAGAAGGTAGAGAAAGAGGAAAAAATTTGAATAAAGGAGGAGGGTTGACATCCATCCTTAAAGGCAATTATGGCTATCATATTTTTTAATAAGTCATTTCTACAATTTCCTTTTTTTTTTCTAATACTTTGAGACCACTATGAATTGAGTCATTGACATCCATTGGTGATGAAATTTTAATAGAAATTAGTTAATTATATATGGTCTCTAAAAAGTATAAATTTATCAATGCCGATTAGTGGCTGCACTCTCATTGCATTCGAAGTTTTATAAGAATAAAAATTCCAAAATGTTTATTGTTGTTTTAAGTAACTCACAAGAACTATTTTAAGGTCATGAGGCCTTCTAAAATTCACAAAAACTATTATAAATAATTCTAGCATAGTCACTCTATTCTTTTCTCCAATTATGGACTTGTACAATTTCCTAATGCCTTTTTCAGTTATTTTCAAAAAGTCAAATAATTATCTATTTTTTTCAAATATTTTGAGGGCATAACAAATGTGCACTCTGCTTAGGTATGAACCAAAGGTAATATTTTTGGCTTAAGGGCTTGCCTTAGTTTGCTTTGCTTGGTTTTAACTTTTTTCTTTCTTTCTTTGGGAGTTTTTTATGACCTTGAGTGAGGTTCTAGCTCATTGTAGGAGACTAGCTAGTGGAGTGTTGGGGAGAACACTCTCCTCTTAAGATGAATGGGAGTTTCCACTTCATCTCGCTTCCTTTTTTAATATATATGTGTGTGTGTGTGTGTGTGTGTGTGTGTGCAAGTGTGTTTTTTTGTAAAATAGCTACATATTTTTGTCATGCTAGAAATTTGTAATCTAGGTTTAATGAACTTGAAAGATGATAACTATTCTAGAGGATGTTAGAGCTACTATCTGTGGCTATATGTTGGTTGAAGTGTATGCTTGAGTGGGTGGCCTTAATTAAGGTTGGAACTTATATAATTAAACATAGGACAAAAAGTTTGACTCATAAATTGTGATAGATAGAACTTAGATTAGAAAGATGGAAGGGCTTAAGATATGGATAGACCCCAAAACGGTTAAAAAGGTAATTTAAGCTAATTTACATAGTTTATGGAAAGTTGAGAAACTAAGTAGTTTAGTAGGAAGAATCTCTTACTTGTAATTTTGAACTAGCTTAAGTAAGCGTAGGAATGCCAATGTGCACTAAGGGATGGGTACATGATATGATTTTGACCAAAGATTGGTCCAAAAACATGGTAAGCCTGGTGAGCCATGTTATCATATATTGTATATCATGAAGGGGATACAAACATATATGGTATGTTGTGAGGAGCATGTAAATAGAGTAAAGGATGTTGTAAGGGGCATACAACACAATGTATGGTATAGTTGCAGGCCATACAACCTCACTTCATTCCTTTGTTTATTGTTCTAGTATGTGTTATTTGTATATGACTATTTTACCATGCAATGTAGGTAAGTGTTATGATTTGCATAACTAAGTTGTGCCACTATTTACATCTAAGGGTCATGATGAAGCTACTAGTAGTAGCCAAGATACAAGATCTTTCATTACCACTTGGTTGGTACCATGAATGTGAATTATTGTCTTTTTAATGAAAAGATTATGTATGATGCTAATGTATGGGATAGAATAGACATAACCTATGAGGTTGGGAAATAAGAATAAAAGTATATTGAATAGAGATTATATGTATAGAAATGCTAGCATGTTGGAAAGAAAGATTATGATAGGAATGAACTAGAGCATAAAGGCTTGGTGAATATGTTTTATGACTAGTACAAATATGATTTTATATATGTGTACATGTGATGTTGCTAATGCATATAAAATTAAGAGCCCAAATGCATAAGGACACGTGGCACCTCACAGTCGTCATGTGGACCCAATTTACAGTTAGCTAGTTAAGAGCAGTTGATCTATTAGCATTGCTAAAAGACCCTTTTGACCCTCTAATCATCTATAAAAGGCCAGGTATGGATGCAATCTCTTATTATTAAACACTTCGCTCTCTCTCATTTTTAACTTAAGCTTTGAAGGGGCCTTAGTGGACTCCATTGCCTAGACCTTGTTACATGTGTTTTCAGCCATAGTGCTCAATTATTGAAGAGAAAGTGTTCTTTGGCACTGATTATTGGTGTATTGAACCCATGACCATATGGCCTTTGGTACATAATGGTCTTTCCAATCACCTTTATCAGCTTACTATTGATCTTTATTTACGAGTTCATCTTGCTTTTTTGCTTACTCAATTTCTTATGCATTAATAAACTTTTTTAACTGAGCCAACAGATTATTTAAGTTGTCCACTAGCTTTTTTGCAACAGATTTGGAAAAATCACCTAATCAAAGCCCAATTAGAATTGAATGAATTGTTACTACTTCTTGTCGGTCTTTGATTTTGAGGGTAGCTTGATTAAATCGAATAAGGAATTCTTTTAATGACTTATTCTGTCCTTACTTTATAGTCATCAATGAAACATTTATTTTCTTATGGACTCATGATGTAACAAAGTGAGCTATAAACAAAGACTTGCCTTCTTCAAAGTGGTGGAAAAAGCCCTATACATTATTATATTTGGTGCTCTAAAGAGTAACATAGCTACTCTTAATGCTTTAATATGCTCTTGAGAGTCGGTTATTCTGAAATAGCATTTTAAATTGGTTGGAACCTCAAAGCTTTGGGGGATGGGCACTTGCATTATCTTTGGTATAAAAGGATGTAGATTTTTCTTACTTATCTAGTGATGATCATGATTACCATGGTAATTGGAATAATTCACCTCCTTACTCCATTATCGTGAACTTCTACTGTTAGTCCACAAGCTTCCCTTATTTTCTTGTTCAAATTCTTTTGACCAATGATCATAGATATAGTTATAACATTCTTGATCATCTTGCTAATCATGGAAATGATCTTCGTCACGATGACGATTCTGTTGGTCATCATGGTGATGATTGTCATGTTACCATTGAAGTGCTCATCACATTAGGTTTATTGTGTTTATTAAATATGCCAAAATATGTAGTATCCATGCCATTATAATCGATTGTCTCTAGGGTGTCTATAATAACAATAAGATCAAAGATCATTATGGGAACAAGATGTTGAAACTAGAGAAATAAACATAATAATTAAATTTTTATGATAAAATAATTAAAGCAAAATCAAACAGATTCATCATTTCATATAAGTTATTAGTACTACTTTCATTTTATTCGCAATTATTTCCAAGGCAATGTGTATCAAAATCAAAATGGGAATTTTTTTAATTTGATAAAAAAATAATGTAATAGCTTAAGAAACAAAACTAGAAATGTCTATGCAAATGAACATCCAAATGTGTGATGTATGTGATAGAAATATCATTGAATTGATGAGAAAAAACAATGTAAATAGCATTAAGAAACTATAAGAAATGCAGACTACAAAAATACACAAGTATAAAGATGATAAACATAAATTAACAATATCAATAACATATTGAACTTCAAAAAATTGAAATGAATTAAAATAGAAATCATAGAAAATAAAAATTTGAAAGCTATAAATAGAGTAAAGATTTTTCATCGGCAAGATCAATAGAAAGCTGATAGAGGTAATCAAAAAGACTATTGTATACCATAGCTTCGCTTCAATAATTATACTCTATTTAACTCTATAATGAAAAAGATCATGAATGATGTCAAGGTGGTTGAAGATGAAGTCCACCCTAGAAAAATAAAAAACCATATCCTCTAGGGGTAAGCAAATATTACAAGTTTCGTAGACATTAGAGGAACAATAGAAATGAATGTGTTAGCCTAAAGAATGAGATTGAAGAATTGATCAGAAGAAGCCATTTGCAACAATACAAAAAATATGATCATTCTGAAATCAAGCAACCATATAAACCATGGATAGATTGTGAGCAACGAGAATGAACTTGATCACAATTTGTAGAAGAATGATATGATGATAAATAGAAAAAGCTTGAAAGCAAACCAAGAGTTATAGGGTGTAGAGACCATTGCTGGTGGATTTGCAGGATATGGAATATCGAGAAATGCTAGAAAGAGGCATCTGTGATCGATGATGACTGTAGAAGGGAAAAAACCAAAGAAGAAACTAGAGCTGATCATATCATTTTCTGAAGAGGATTATACCTCACATTTTGATCATGATCGATGATTCCATTGGTTATAGCTATCACCATTCAGAGCTACATTGTGAAAAATTTTTTGGTTGACTAAGGGAACTCAGTGGACATTTTATATGCTCACATGACGAGGGCACTTCATATCTTTGTTGGAAGCCTAACTCCTTATTAGAGAAATTTGGTTAGATTCTTAGGGAAGCAAGTGCCTGTCTTGGGATTATTAAAGCTAGGAGTCTCTCTATGAATGTGGCTTCAGATTCAAAACGTAGGTGTTGAATTCCTAGTGGTTGATGCACCTAACACAACCTATAATGCAATACTTGGATGAATGTTGTTGAACCGAGCCTAAGAGATAGTATCAACACCTCATCTTCTAATGAAATTTCCTGCTGAAAATGGTGTTAGACAAGTTAGATTCAACCAACTCATAGCTCAAAGGTGTTATATGAGTAGCTTAAAATCATGGCATGCAACTAGAATTTGAGCAAAAGCTTACGAATAATAAGGTACCAGTTGAAAAGTTCAAGAAAGAAAATGTCAAGTTAAAAGAGAAGGAATAATAATCAAATGATCATATATCTAGAATTTTTTGATGTCTTCAATATTTTACAAACAAATTTATCTTGTTATTTTGCTTGTTTAGTTATTTTCCTTGATAAGGATGAATGCAATAAACTCAATTGTTTATTGGATATATATGTTTTTTTTAGAAATGAATAAATCCTTGTTGTCTTTAAGTAGTGCAAATATAGCTTGAAAAATTAAAAAACTAAAGCAATTATTAAAAATAGTCATTCAAAGCACTAAAATAGTTATGAGACTAAATGGTTCAAAATGATGGTAATCAAAATTATTACTAAGGCATAAGATGTGACCAAGTATGAATAGCTCATATCTCAGCAGAAGTTACCCAAGAGCATAAATAGTTCAAAATCTATCCCTACAACACAAGTTGCCTAAGAGAAAAAATAGCTCAAAATCTATCGATAAGGCATAAGATGCTATAGATCATAAATAGCTCACACCTTGCCACAAGATGTTATTAAGCTTAAATAGCTCAAAACTTTGAGTATGAAGTAACCTCAAATCAATTGTTAAGATGCAAAATGTGTGTAAGCATTTTAAGCTCAAGATAAAATGGTCAAGAATGGTCATCTTGTGAAAATTGTTAAGAAAAAAGGCTAACTTCAATCATTTCCAAGAAAGAATAGTAATAAGTTAAAGTCTACTGTTGAGGCATAAGTTGCTTAAGAGTATCAATAGTTCATATCCTAGGATGAGATGTTGAAAGGTACAAGATTCTCAAAGCCTTGGTGCAAAATGTGCAAATGGCTTCGGACCCATCATTAGGACACATGATACCGGATTTGAATAGAACAAATTAGTTATTAAAATGAAAAATTCTTATAAGCATCAGTAATTCGAGATAAGGATACTTATGAGTTTTGAGAAATAATCCAATAAACTTATAAGATGCTCATGATTGTCCTTTCTCAATCACAATCTTGATTACAATCTCAACCGTATCTAGTTTTCAAGCAAGATTAAACCAATCATTGTTCTATTTCTCCACTAGTATGATTAACATTTGCCTTTTCATTTGGATTCTCAAAGTTTTCTTCACCATTATTGGTTACTTGATTTGGTTATCAAGCCATGTACTCAATGCTATGCTACCCAACTATCTTTGAAGTCTCTTTTCTCATGTCTAACTTGGAAAACTCAAAATCTTGAGCAAAGTGGAAGACTTGATTAAGAGAAAAGTTGAATCCTTCAATGGAAGCTTCACCATCAATGCTCTCCAACTCTTTGAATTGGTTGGTCTTTTCTTTTAGGTCTTTTCTCACCTTTTCTAAGTTTTTGATTTTGTCTAGAAGATCAACATCTATCATTGACCTTCTGGCCAAGACTTTTATTATTAGATTCCAATTGTTTGCATTTAGTTCTTACACCTTCCAAGGACATCTGATAACCAGAGAGCTCCTTTAAGAGATTATTGGTAGCTTTAACTTCTTTATTGCAGTTTTTCGATGAGCTATTTATTCTTTTCAGAAAGTCCATTTGTTTTTGTGTTTAGTTGGTCATTCTACTTCTTGAAAATTTCAAGATGTTTTGAAAGGGCTATTAGTTGGTTATCTTGGGCTTGAAGCTTCTTCTCCCTCTCAGGCAATTCCTTCAAGCATTTTCCAAGTCAATGGACAAGCAGTCTTGTGAGACAAGATCTTAGTCTTTATATTGGTTATAGAACCTTGAAAAATCTTAAACTTGGCATTCAAGGGTGATTATTGATAAGTGAAAAATGTACCTATAAAAATGATAAATATCACCTCTTAAATAGTTATTAGTTTGTGGTTTTTGTTTAACTTT
>JANHAO010001522.1:0-32441 GCA_026873985.1 Saraca asoca
TTTTTATTGTTCCATCAATGCAATAAAACAATTTTATTATTCTCTTATCATATCTTTCACTTCAACTTTTACATTTGTCTATAAAAAATTGAATTTCACTATGGACCTCATACTCAATATTAAAGGGTCACATCTTTCACTTTCACTTTTACCTTTGTCTAATAAAAAAAAAAGAATTTCACTATAAACTTCATACTTTATGTTAAAGGGTGTGATATTTTTCACATTTGGAAAAAATGAATGTAAATTAAGATTTATTAAGAATATAATTAGCCATGCCTTATCTTCTGAGATCTATTAGGGTACAGTAAAATCTCTAAAACTATATTCACAAGAAATTTCTTTATTTTATGCAAAGGGTAAAATATACATAAGCCTTTTTACTTTACGTTATATGCAGAAAATCTCTTGTAGTTTAAAAAGAGTAATTTAGTAATTGAACTTTATATTTGATATAATTTATCCCTCCCCAACTATTCTGTCCAAATTCCTAACGGAAAATGTTTATGCTTTTCTCTCCTTGAAAGAAATATTCCTCTCATTCCTTCTCTCTCAAATATTATTGGTATAATAAAGAATTTTTAATAACTGAGATGAAATCAAACCAATGTCAATGGAGAAAATGCTCCTCTCCTTTTCTCTCTTCCAAACCAATGTCAATGATGCCAAGTGCTTTAATCTCTATTAGTTCTTTGTTTTGACCTTTATTCATAGAGGGATCTCAAACATCTTCTAGTAAGATCAAAATAAAAGTTCATATATTTTCTCTTAGGAATTTAGATAGAATAATTACTAAGGGAGTCAATTGCATCAAGTATAGAGTTCAAGCATTAAATTATTCTATTTCAAATCACAACAGTTTTTTGCACATAAAAAATGTGAGGGGGTTATGTATATTTTAACATATTTTTTATTCTAATGTTGATTGATGTAATATTTTATTTTTTTAACTTGACTTATTTGTCAACTTTTCCACTATTACCATAAAAAATCTGGACTTTGGCTTATGTAAAGTAGCCAGAGTTTGCTTAACCTCTAAATTTGTAACAAAAAAAAATGATAACATACATAAAAGTGCTTGCAAATTTTTATAAAAATAGTTGAATACAGTGACCTCTTCTCAGCATAGCTTAATTACTTAGTCCTCTTCTACCTTTTAAAAGAATTTGGATGATCTCTTTTTCTCTTTCATCACATTCATATCATATTGGAAACAGATAGACACATAATTTTTATTTGTAGTGATATTTCCAGTCATATTTTTATGTGCATTGAGTCCCTCAAAAAATTTCATGTTTATTTGTCTTCAACAAGATAGAACAATAACAAAAAGGAAAAGGAGAGAATACAAATTCATTTTAAAGAGTAAAATATTATATCCCCTTAAACTAAATTTCATTATCAACTTAACCACTTCAATTTTAAAACTTAGTATTTAACTCATAAAATCTTAAGTGGTAACTTAAATTAATTTGTCAACGAAATGTTAATTTGAAATGATTTTATATTTTCCAATGGTCTTGCGTATTTGCTCAAGTTGCATGATAGAACATAGGAAAGTGAAGATAAAAATCTAAGGATCACAACCATGTGCTTATTTACTCGCACTAGACAAGTTACTTTGGTCAAAATTACATAAATGCCCTAAAAATAGGGAAAAATTAGAAAAAAAATTTTGCATAAGCATTTTCTCTCAAATTCACACCACATGATCTTCTCTTCATGCTTGAATTTTGTGCCAAGTTTCATCCAAATCCATGAACATTTGCTTGCTGAATTTGGTCACAAGTCCCGAATTGTGACATTTTCCCTTACTTGAAAATATCGATGCCCTTATTGATGACTTAATCTGATATATCATCGATAGAATCTTCAATCTACTTCCCCTTAGTTCTTCCCTTGACTTCTTCTCTACTTGTCTCTTTGCACTTCGATAATGTTTTGCATTCAACACACTTGTCTGGAAAAAAATTAAGCGGGCCCAACTGTTATAAATACCCATTTATCTCATTTTTCTCTAAAAACATAAGACCATTCACAATTATTTCTTCTCCTCTTCTCTTTCATTTCATACTAGATCAAAATCTCTTAATTGTTTTCAAATTTCTTCAAAACTTCATGGTATTTTCTCTCATTTTAGCACAAAGTTATATGGGAAGTATAATTTCATGGGAAGCAGTGCAAAATGGAGAAAATAAGACTTCTTGAAAAGTTTTACTTTCCATATTTTGTGGAAAGTTGCTTACCTACTGATGGAAATTCAATGGATTACTCAAGGAGTCATCAAGGGCCTTTAGCATATTTCAAATGGACCTATCCCAAGGCCTAATGCTAAGAAGATTATGGAGGCTCTCTGATGAGCAAAATATTTTCCCATTTATTTCCTCTCATACTCCATCTCTTAGGATATTAATTGAGTTTAATTTAGTGAATTGACGTTATGTTAAGATTTGGTCATGATTCGGAGCTTAATTGAATTAATTGACCTTGTGTTGAGATTTGGTCATAATTTGAAGCTTAATTGAATTAATTTCTCTCATAATTGTTGTTTTTCTATTATTCATAGAAGCAAAGGATAAAGTAATTTGAATAAACTTTGCTTTTCCAATGGAAAGAGAGACACAAATTAAAGAATAAAGTTAGGGAATCCGAAATTTTGGTGTAGGGCAGTGACCAAAGTATCCTCTTGCAGGACACACTGCCCTTTATGTTAGTGGCATGCCTTTGATCTGTTGGTTCATGTTACACATTTTAATTACCCGGTTATTTAATTGAATAATAAGAAAGTTAAGGTAATTACACATTTTTATTAGTGAACTTATTAATAAATAAATCTGATAACTAACCAGAAAAAAATTATCAACTTGTTAGTTAAGGTAAAAAAAAAATTATCAACTTGTTAGTTAAGGTAATTTCCTCTCCAAATATATATATGAACTTAGTGCTGATTACTGATAAATTTTGAATTGTTAATTTTTTTTATTGAAAAGATGGTTCAACAATCGAACAGGTCTCTCTCTCTCTCTCTCTCTCTCTCTCTCTCTCTCTATATATATATATATATATATTCATTGTCAATTTTGAAGGCTGTTTTTTATTTTTCTAAAGGTTGAAACAAAATTAAAAGCTTGTCGTTTAGGTTTATCATATAATATATATATATATATATTACTATCTTTGTAAAAATAATTTAAATTAAGTTTACTTTTTTATTAAATCAATCTATCCAAATTCTTTGAATGTAGATCAAGGACGTGTTTAAAGGGGATAACTTTTTGCTCTTTTGAATTCTTGTAGCTAACACTTCCGTTTATTCTATGATCTTATGAGAGTCAAAAATTAATGAGAGACACAAATTAAAGAAATTTGAATAAAAATTTTATTGTTCATAAATGCAAAGGATAAAGCAATCCGAATAAACTTTGCTTCTCCAATAGAAAGAGACACAAATTAAAGAATAAAGAGAGTTAGGGAATTCCAAAAGACTTTTCTTTTACCACTCAAATTAAAGGAGTGATAATGGGATCTTAAATGGCATACTTAATTAAAAGGGAAAAAGAAAGACAAAACAAAAGCAAAAGAAAGAGGCACACTCCAAGTATCTGGAGAATAGTCTTATATAAGTTGGCAAGTTTTATATTCTACGCATTTGGTTGCCCACATTTCTCAAAGTGATTATCATTCTTGTAATACTCTTCTCAGCCTTCAGATCTTGTTGGAATAGAATTAAGTCCTCCATCTTTGTTTTTTACCTCCTTTGTGTGAAAATTTGCTGTTTCTTTTCCTGTATATGTAACTTATACCCAGAAAACCAAAAAAAAAAAAAAAAAAGAGGAAAGAAAGAGAGGTTTGTTTTGTGAAATAGTTACCATCAATCTGGGCAGTCCAGATTTGGTTGAAGTTTAATATATTGTCTTGCATTAGAGAGGTAAGTTCACTAATTTGTTTGCCTTGAAAGGATGTTCGAGTTCATTTGATACATACTTACCCCTTGTGCTTATTTTCATGCTTTAATGGAACAGAAGGACAAGGAGAAGTACAAAATATCCTTTCTGTGCACATCTCATTGGTACTTTTGGAAGAAAGGTAATCAAGCTTGTATCTCTTTGTCAAATGAATTGTTTTGAAAGTGTATATATATATATATATATATATATATATTGAGACCTAATACTGAAAGGTTTAGATAGTTTATTACAGGTCCTAACCTTAAATCTCCTTGCCATCAATGTATTTAAAAAATTATTTTTTCTATCAAATTACAAAAAATATACCATAATTTTTGCAGTTGATTCTATAAAAATATAAAACTAAATTTTATCTTTTTTTAGATTACATGATTATGCTATTATATATTTAACTCTTGGCATTTAAATATTTATTTAATATTATTTTTGTATATTTAAGGTTTTATTTGAATTAAAAAATATAATAATTCAATATGGTAATGGTAATGATATAGGTATACTTATTAAATATTTGCATAATATATTCAATACGCTCGTCATGCCGTTCTTTCAAAGATGCTTTCATTTTTTAATAATAAAAATATAGGAAAATTTCCCTAGTATCAACGTTCAGTTTTAACAAGATTTTATAAAAATTTTGTTGTGTACCTGCCTGAAATTTTTTAATGTTTTTATTATACATAATAATATGCAAAAGTAAAACTTGTATTCTTTGTAATGAATTTTTTAATTTCAAATGCAAGATGCTTGTATAATTTAATTATATATATATATTTATTGATCACATGCTTTACGTTAAATCTTTACTCTATTTTTTTAGGAATAATTTTTCAAATAAATTTAACGTAAAATCTCGTCTCGTACAAAACTAATTAATGGTATAGGTGAAATTTTTATTCAAGTATTATTTTTTTAATTTTTTATTTTATAAACTCCATTTTTTGTAACTTTTCGTTAAGGAAAAGTATTTTTTTTATTTATTGACCAAACAAATGTAAAAATTTAAAAAAAGATTATTCATAATCTAGTTTGCCAAACAGGTTATTACAGTTTTAGAAATCATAGTTACAAATCAAAAACTCTTATTTGCCTTTGATTGCACTCAATCACCATCTTATGATGCTTTGCTCCCCTCCTTTTAATCTCTTTTTATTCCTTTCTCCTCTCACAAGGTTATTAACCTTTGATTGCACTCAATCACCATCTTATGGTATACTTATTAAATAGTTTGCGTTATTAGAGTTGCAGAAATCATGGCTACAAATCATAAACTCTTCTCACATGCTTTTCGATGTGGGATTTTGTTATGCATCTATCACTCTATTTCTATCTCTCATTTGCCCCATGAATTTATCATTTTAACTTTTTTTTCCTTTGTTTCATCTATTTTGTAGCAAAGTCAAGCTTTGTCAAATGCTATTGTGGAACGCTCTGTGGTCAAGCAACGATTAAGCCAATTTTAAATTGTTGAAGGTACATTCATTCTATTTTTTATCTTTGACTATTTGTTGGCTTAATTGCTACTATGCCATCATTTTGATGGAATTTGTGTTAATGAGTGAGATTTGTTCTAAAATTAATTGAGTCACAACCTCAATTACATGTAAGCATACTTTCCAGCATGTATATGTGTAAAACAATAAACTATAATTAAACTCATATTTAATAATAATCCAGCATCTATAACCACTATGATACAAGAGGTAAAAGAGAGGAGTGGGGAGCTTCTCTTACTCTAAATGCTATCATTAGGTCAAAGTCTTTTATAATAAATACCTTTCCTTGTGGGAACAAACTAGGTTAACTTTCCCATTATCAATAGTCCAAGAAATAAGACAACAACGGATCCACTAATAGTCTTAAGTGCTAAGTTAATGTCCAATAATAGTATGATCACTTATTTGGACTAATTAGTAAAAAATATTATTTGATATTTAATAATCAAATTTATAATAAATTAACCAATTGTACTAGTCCACAATATTATTTCAACCATCTCTAACTTGGACAACATAACTCAAGAAAACAATATGATGGATTACAGTCACAATAATAAAAGTCAAATAATGATCTTGCACTATACAACCATTGGCTTTCAATGAGGCCATAACTCCTTGACAATGCAAATCATCATAATAAGGCACTAATGTCATACATGTTAAGTACCTATGTACCGCCACAACCAAATACAAGGTGGAATGTAGAAAATAAAGAAATACATAATGCTAAATGTGATCAATTTAAGTTTCACCAAAACGATCCAAGCATCTGCTCAAGATGCCTTACTAAGATTCAACACCATAACTGAACACATCAAAATTGAGACTATGTCAAAATGTCTATAAATCATAACTAAGTAATATGTAATAAATTTCATTATAATTATGCTCAATAACAACATATAGCAACATTGGTAATTCATATAGGTCTTAACTAAATTCGCATATGTGAACATTAATAATTCATATAATTCTTGAGACAACACAATATCATTTTTAGACACAACTATGTGTGCTCTATGACATATATACTCTCACTAATTCAAGACATAATCAGACTAAACCAACCACATTTGAGCCAATAGTACTCTAAGTGGAAAAAGCTTACTAATAAGTGAGTTTACAAATACATAACTCATGGCTATCAACACAATATAACTATCATATAAGCACTCCCACTAACACAACATGCCATAAGGCAAAACAACTCCATTTGAGCAAACACTATTCCAAATGGTAAAAACTTTTCTGTAGTCGAAATATGTAACCATTTAATATAATTATAAAACTCATCAAATTTTCTCTCTAACAACATCAATACAAATGAGAGAAACAAGCAATAGTAGAGTTGCCACAACATAAACATATGACCATAGGCTCTCAAAAACAATGAGACATATTTAAAATTATCGACCCTATAAAAAATATAAAATCCCTGTTGAGGTGCCTATGAAAGTTTATTTAACATTAATTACAAAATAACACCTCCTGCTATCACAACCACGTATCCACAACGTCTTATTAATTGACAACTTAAACGTAGTTATTTCACCACATAAGGTGATTCAACTACACATGAGTGAGTATAATCCCTACTAACATAACTATGAATATCTATACAACATTAATCACAAAATGTCTTCTCCAACTATCACAATCACATATCCACAAAAGGTTATAAATTAATAGGTTAAACACAGTTATTTCACCATATAAGGTGATTTAACTAAGCATGAGTGAGTATTACATCCTTATCCTTTTCAAACAAAATAGGACTTTTCATTTTTAATTTGGGACTCAATGCTCACTCCATAATAAATCAAGTATAAACAAAAAAAAAATACTCAACATATGAGCATAAACATATAAATAATATTGGAATACACGATCATGCCATTAGAGCAGAGGCACATAAGACCCATCACACCTTATTATTTTCATCACATTTTATTATTTTACTACCATTATGAGCACAAAACAATTATTGAGCTTCCACCCCTTTTCAAAAAAAAATTACGAAATATGATTTTCTAAAAATAATCCATTTAAAATACTATTGCATAGGTTCTTTGAGACAAGCAACAAACAATATTTGATCCATGCTAAATAAATACATGCATCACCCAATCATAAGACTAGAACACTATGATCCAAAAATTTATCTTCCTAAAAAGGGGTATCATTTTATTTTAAGAAATTTTTATTGTCCTTATTTTAAGAATTATATAGTTATATCAAATAATGTCACAATGATAGAGTATGTCCATTATTTATATAATTCATAAAACTTATGCATCAAAACTTTTCCTTTTTTTACATATTATGTGTCACATCCCAACCGTAAGCATATGACTAACGTATGAAACCACTATGGTGTGACTTCCTACAAGCCTAAAAAAACTATAATGTTGACTCCTATAGGATAATACAAAGCATAATCTTATAAACTAAAAAAAAAATGACAATTATTTATTCTTGTCAAAATTTTGATAGTACCTCACCATTTTTTGGATATGAGCCAAGGGCAACAACACAAATCAGATATTGCTACTTGCCTAACAACACAAGTATCCACCAGTTATGCAATTATATATATGAAAAGGACTCATTTAAAATAAACATACAACAGATGTCACATCCCCAAAATAGGAATATGATTGGCAAGAATCACTTGGTGGTAATTGGTAAATTCATGAGCATTTATACTTTTGTAAAACATTTATATTTAGAAAACCATGAAAACAATTCAAAAATTTGTTTGTGTGCATACATTTTAAAATACAATATGCAATTTCATATTTCATAAATCATAAAACATTCAGACCTTGTTTGATTGAGCAAACACAATCACTAAAGAAATAACCAAGAGAATCATGTACCTATCAGCATAAAAATACATACGAAAGAGTTTGCACTAATTAAGACATTCCTCAAGTCCGTTCACTTGAAAATAATAATTGAATAGAATGAGTACAACTCGAGTATTTAGTGAGTGGAAATCTTTATCCTAATTTTGGGTCAAAAATGGTTTTGGTCATAAGAACATGTATATCACATACCATATTTACACACACACATATATATCTATTACATATATATAGTATTGACGGTGAAATTCGATTCGTACGGAAGGCCAAAACTTCAGTCAATGGGATATGAGTTTCGGGAATCAATGTCGCTCTTGAAGGGTTGTGAGAGATGAACTGAGAGAGAGAGATGGTGGTTTTTAATGTGGTTCGGCCAAATCTGGGCAGTACCGGACCCTACGTCCACGGCAGAGATTTTATTAATATCGAATAATTTGCAGGAGTTCTGCTTACAAGATCCGCCCCTTCCTCCTAACAAGGCCATCCTATTTATAGAGGAAGGAGTGGTTTCATACATTAATTACAAGCTACAGTTGTGTTACATCAAATAAATGAGAAATACAATGAAAAGACCTTATTCTGTCTATAGGCTGTGAAAGTAGGCTTTTCAGGCCGACAATGTAGATTCATAGCTGTTACCACGTCTGACAAGATACTTTGCTGTCTTAAGCAAGAGTTTCTTGGGTCGGCAAGGCCGCAAGGGTTATTGCAGCGAGTGTGAATAGGGTGATCAGCCTTTGCGTTGGGTTGAGCCTTGAGCTCTTATCATCGAGCCGCGTTATCGCTGGGGTGTCCCTTTGGTCCGTACCCTGCAACGTCCGTTTGTATTGCGACGAGCAGACGAGAGGGGTTTAGCAATTGTCGTTATCTGTTATTTTGATTGAAGCCCCACGATCGCTTCCTGCTGAAGCGCGAGGGCTGGTCTTTGCTTCCTCGGGGACTTGTCCTCGCGAGGCTAACTTTAGTATACAGCATATAGTCATATATATAAATACACATGTAAAATCATATTCTTCACCTCCTAGTGTACATAACATAACCTTATCTACGTCATCATGCAATCCATTCAACATCTCCTTTTCCTAACAATAACTATTCAATTTAAGCAGAAGGTTGGCAAGAAAATAAATCATATGTAGTGGCTACCTATGGTAGCTAACAATGGGACCCATAGATCATCCAATTATATTGAAAACATTCAATCTATATGTTTTACTAGCCTTGCAAGATAGGTGATTCACAAATCACATACATTGATACTATGTAAATCAAAGGGAAAGTGATAAGGTTTGTGGCCTTAAACCATTTCATACCTTTATTGAATACATTCTGTATAGATGTGCATTCCTACACCAAATCCTTTACATATGTCACCAACTATTCATGGTGATGAATAAATTAGCCTATTTCATCTTGCTAGTGCACTTAGGTTTCCCTTTACTTTGTACCATCACACACGTAAATGTGTCTTCCATCAAGCTATCTAATCCTAAAATTTCCCTAAGAAAATTATCATTCTCCGTTTGTTGAATTCTTCCTTCCTAATTATTCTAAGATCTTATACTTACACATCCCTATTAAAGCACATACTTAACATATTTTATTTGTTGAATAATTATTTAATTTAAACCAAGTAGATGTAACCTAATTAATTAAAGTAAATTACATGATTTATGCAAATTTTGGTAAAGTCAAATTTACTCAATTATCCATCTATTCTAAGTCTCAAATCTATGCTAAGCCAATGCCAAGTCTCCCAAGCATACTTTCGAACAAACACATAAGTCAAGTGATCACATAGCACATAGCCTACAATTTAGATCTAAACTATAAATCTTTAGAATTCTATATCTTTCATATTTCTATCATATTCTAAATCTTACTTATATCCTTAACCCTCTCAATGTACTTTCCTCCGTCATAACAAAATTTAAATTCCTTTTCTATACTTTAATCATAACCACACTCTTTCTATATACTAGCACATAAAACACGTTAGGAATATTTGAAAACATATATATAGGGTTTTATAGGAAAAGGAAGCTAGTTAGAGAAGAAACTCCCACTCACTTGATAGAGAAAATCTTCTTGAACATCTTTGAATCATCAGATTGATTAATTGTAAGGCCCAAGTTTTCAATAATATAGAGTCCTACAAAACAAATGAAATTCACCAATTAAAACTTAGGATTTGGAAAGAGGAAGATGAAATTAACTAGATTTAACCTTTATTTCAATTAATTTACCCTTATTTTGTGGGGATGCGAGAACTTTTCCCAACGGGGTTTCAACTTTTAGAGAGTTCCTAGACATACCAAGATTGTAGTTTCTTGAAATTAATACATCTAGGATTTTGTCCAATCTGATGATAGCCAATGAACCTATTAGTAGAGCCTAGTTGACCATTTGAACTAAATGACTAGTTTAATAAGGTCGGTCAACCAGTTAGACCACCCTTGGGGGTCGACCATTAGGCCCTTGTGCTGACCCATCAAACCCATTCTAAATCCAGTCAAGATTTATCCTGGAGGCGTTATGACACATAATGCACATAAACCAAGTTCCTATTCCAACTACCCATTTAATTTACCATTTCACCATAAACTCTCAAGCATTATTCAATTACTTAAGGTGTGTGGCTTTGGTTTTTTTTTTCCTAAAAGCCTTGAAGGTTGGAAAAATGGAAGGGACAAATTATAAAAACTCAGTGAGTGAATAACTTAATATAACTTGCAATTTCAAAAGATAATTTATTGGAATAAAAATAACTTAATTCTTTAAAAGCATGTCAAATATCATAAATTTGAAAATTAATGATTTTCAAAAATTTATTTGAGTTTAAAACTTACTAACTTAAGATAATAAATTTACATTTTGAATTATCAACACATTCAAAAGAAATATAAATCCATATATTCATTCACAAGTAAATGTAATAACTCCTAAGTGCATTCAATCTTTTACATACCCTAGGTAAACAAAAATAATTAATTATTAATTCAATCTCAATGTACGCAAAGCATAAACCTAATACGAAAATCCAAAATACTAAATAAAACTTATACAATTAATCAACATAATAATTTAAATAAAACATGTCACATAAACATGCAAGATCCAATGGGATTTTTGTCATAGTCAGCCAAATAGATATCAGATGTGTGAACCTGGGTCAAATCCCTAGTTCAGTCAAATAGATATAATCAGGATCAAATCCCCCCTTAAAGGTCAAGGTCAAATCCCTAACCCCATTAACAATTTTCATATACACACATATTAATATCACGTATCACATATACCCATGTCCCTTTATTCCTCCACATCTTCCCATTATCCTTCGAAACAAAAATTTCTATCATATGCCTCCTATGTCATGTGGCTATGGCAATCACATATCTAAGTGCACTTGGGGTTTTCTAAAGAAAACTCCATAATATCTACATTTTGTTCCTTTTTCTTTATAAATAAAAAATATTTTTTAACAACAAATTTAACATAAGAAAATCTACATTTCCATTCTACTTTTTTTTAAGTTTCAAAATGTTATCTTTCAAATCAATATTCAAACAAGGATTCTAATTTCAATATATTTTTATTTTCTAAAGAATTCTTATATAAAACATAACAAAATCCACATTTGAATTCATAAGCAATCATAATTCTTAATATTTCATAAACTAATTTTTGAACATACTAATAAATGGTATAATAATTTTGGGCATAATGAAAATAAGTGTAATTGTAAATATAAATATGACCATGCATAACAAATAATTTGGAATGAAATTACTGCTAAAACATAAGCATAAAAGCAAGTCTATATTCATATACTTAAGAAAATAATTTCTAATAATACAAGTTAGAGTAGAGTATTCACCTATAAATCCTAAGCTCCTTTAGTTTAGTTTTCAAGGTGTTTCACTTATGATCGTTTTTAAGATCTGTGAACTTTTGTTTAAGATTTCAAAAGGCACTTCATGCATTTCAAACCCCTAGAACTTACATTACATAAGTATCTTCTTTATAAGTCATATTTGCATCTAAGTTATCTTAGCAAAACCCACACACTAAAGCTCCTAAATGTTCTAAACTCAAGTCCTTATCCAACCAACTTCTCCATAACTCAGAATTAGCATATGATAATTTAAACTATTAGAGTAGCAACAATACATTAATTCTTCACCTAAGACTATCCCCATTGAAGAAAATTTCCATGGCCTTTCTTAATCAAAATTACACCCAAACTACAACATACCCCGAGCCAACACTCAACAAAATTGAAACCCATAAATTCCCAAATCTTAACGTACAAACTAACCCACTTTAGATCACAAAGCTAAAAGATTTATAACAATTGAATGCAAAAGTTAACCTTAAAATAGAGAACTAAACCCAACCATCTCCTCTCATCTTTTGCTCTAATTCCAATTAATGACAGCACATTGAAGTGGGGCATGCACAATGGATGTTGGGAGAAGCACTGGCCTTGATTGAAGTTATGACAACGATGGTTCAAAGTGAAGGGTCAGGCTTGAAGGTTGCATTGCGCACAATGACAACCTAATGGGCTAGAGCTTGTGGAGCTAATGGCAGACAAGGGTGGACTCCAATGAAAGAGAAAGTGATAAAGAGATGGAAGGCTAAGAATTGAGGAAGAAAAGAATGGCAAGATCAAAGAGAGAGATGGATGTTGAGGCTGATGACAAGGTGAGAAGGTGAAAGAAGAAAAGGACGTTTCAGAGATGAGGAATTGATTAGGAGAGATGGAAGCTTTGTGACACCAAGAAAAGATGAAAGAGGAGGAAAAAGAAAAAAAGAGAAAAAAGGAAAGATAAAAACTACTATAAAAAGTGTGTATTTACTTTATGATAATTAAACTTCAAAATAGCATATCCAGTTCACATAAAATAAGTACAATAAATATGCAGAAGTCTTAGATTTTAAATCATTAAAACTAAGTTATACTTATTATGCATTAAATATTTAGTGTAATGAAATAGAGTATTGAATATGATATTATAAGTTCTAACATCCAATTAAATAAAACTTCAATAATACTTAATAAAACTTAAGTCATAGATCTTCTCATAAGGTAAACCAATTGTTTATTTAATAGTTAAAATAAATTATACTTTATGTATTTAAAACAATCATAAATAATTTATTTAATTTTCAAAATAATTATTATAAAAACTGTTATTTATTTGACATACATTAAATAACTAATATAATAAAAGAAATACTTTGAATGCATTATCATTAATTTAAAATCTAATAAAACTATAACACCGTTTAATAAAACAATTTAAAATTTTATCATACTGAGATAGTTATTTAGTATTTGAAATAATAATTCAATATATTCTAAATTTTGATAAATAATTTATTTATTATTTTTTAATAGTTAGATGCCAAAAATGAAAACATGAATTTAGAATTCAAAATTTTCAAAAAAACACAAATAAATTGACTCGCTTTCAAAAATATGTTTTTAAAACTTTACACATGAGTTTAAATATAGTAAGAACCTTGCAAAAAAATTTTATAGAAAAATATGTTTTATAAAGTGTTTATTCCAGAAAAGTTTGTCATAATTCAAATAATGATTTTTGCACTATTTTAATAAGATTGGCTACATTATAGGAAATCATACAGCCATTCAAAATCATAAATTCAATTTTGATAAAATAACCAAAAGGCACAAGTTTGATAAAATATAAATATTCATATTTGTTGTGCCAAAAAAAAAAGACTACCTAAGAAATTGAAATTTAGTTTCCTTTAGTGAATGCGACAAAATACCCTTTTAAAAACACAATAGTTCTATAAAAAATATAAATAATATTAATATTCGTCTTAATAAGCTATGTGATCCTCTCGCACAACAATTTCAAATAATGACTATCATTAAAAAAAAAAAAACATTATAATTGTCTCTGTGATAAGTGGATATGTAATTATTAGAAGACTAAGACAATAAATCATTTGTAATAACCATATATGATCTTAGACACCCTTAATTCTCATAATTGGTCCCTAATTTTATCAATTCAAGCCTAACATCTACACCAAACCTTATTGTTATTCCCTAATTTCATTAATTCAAGCCAAGCACCCAAATCAAATCTTTTGCTAATCTAATTTGAGCCCAAGACCCCAATTAAATTAACAATAACATTAAGAATGAGAAGAGACTAAGATCATACACTACTGCACAATCATTAAATCCATCCTACGTTTCCCTTAGGTGAACAATCATTTTCCAGCACATAATCATAACACTCATTTACTACTTTGCCAAACTATCATAACATTTAGAGATTATGAAGTTTCAACTAGCAAATAATCACAATAGAAAATTACCTAATGGGTACTCATAAATAATCATCCTGTGCAATTAAAACAAAGAAACAATAGAAAATCAAATTGGGAATAAATCAAAAATACAGATCATGTCTCATAATCACCATTAAATTGAAACAGAATTTTCCTTGAATTGAAAGAAAAGTTTGGCTATTCATCATAAGAGAATTAAAAACAAAAATAAAAGAAAAGAGAAAATCTAAAAGGGACTAGTGTTCTTGCTTTAAGAGAGCTTATATCTCTTTACAAAGTTAGAGAAATAGAATGAATGAAAGAATCCCCCTTTTAAAGTGTTTCACCTAGGTTTTCTTCTATTAGCTCTCTTTTTCTCTACTTGGGCTGCTAAATTGGGTTGGATAAGGGCACAAATGAACTTAAGTGTCTCTATAAGTGTTACAGCCCTACTTCTTAGTAATCCAATGGCTCGTACCTTGCTTAAAACAAAGGTTTCTAACCTAACTTATGAGTCAAAACTTAAAAAAGGTTCTGCAAAATAGACCAACCCATAATAGGTTCTACCTTTCAGCTTCACTACCCTATAACTCCTTCAAAAAGTCACCATTTCACCTTAATCCCTTATGAAAGTTGTAGATGTGGATCTCAGCTATCTAATGGGCTTTGATTGCACTGTTTGAAGGACTAGCGCACTAGATATGATAAAAATATTGTAACTAGTTTAGAATCAGTAGGTCAACACTCTGCTTCGACCTAGGGGTTGATTTTGAGCCACTAAACATCTGAATTATGCTTTAGAGTCTTCATAAAAATTGTAGGCACTTCTCTTAGCTTTCTAAGATATAGGAATCAACCTAATTAGAGGTCTAAAACTCCACATACAACTAAAAATTTTAAATAGAGTCAAATTATTGAATTAATCCAAATTAGTGCCAAATCTGACTAAATCATGAAACCAATCACAAGTACTCTAATTGTCACATAATCATGAAAAAAGTAAAAGAGGTATAAAATATGAAAATATTGCACTCATCAAATTCTTCCATACATAACTCTTGCACGTCCTAAAACAATATGCAAAACTTGACTCAAAACAAAACTCAAGCACTAACTCCTCAATAATGATAAGATAGCAAAACTATGAGCAAGAAAACAACAAAAATTCTTAAGAGACATAGCACATCATGAAGCAACACACATGACAACTCAAAATTCAAAACCAATTAGCATAACGATTTCATTCAAAAGGAAGCAAACCAAATTGGTAGACCCTCACAAGAAAAGCTCTCCAAGTCATTTTGTGTTTAAAAGTAGTGTCTCACTCAAATTTGCTCCATGAAAATGCATTATCATAAGCTTGCTTATCATCTAATCTCCACTACTCAAATCATGTGCATAACACAAATCAAAAAGACTTTTCAAGTTTTGTAATGGGGTCAAGGGAAAGGTTATGAATGATATAGATGGGAGAGTGCAAAACTAAAGAGACTAATAAAGTATTGAGGCATAAATTCAAACAAACAAACAAACAAAGCAATTAAAACTAAAATCTAATATCACAAATTTTAACATTCATCACTTCTTTTTTTTCTCTTTGACTTTTTCCTTTTCTTCTCCTTTTCACTCACTTTTTCCATCCATTTTTCTTTTTCTTTTCTTTTGCTTTCTTTTAAGCTCTTCCTTCTTGAAATTTTTTCCTTTTTTTTTTTTTCATTTGCTTCTTATTTTTTATTTCCTTTTATCATTGCAATGATCACATTTGCCTTTTCACCAAATAATTAGCATACCCCTACGCTTGTTCAAGAATCTATCCCACTAATAAATCAATTGCTTTACTAATCTATAAGGTTAGGTAAAGATATTAAAGGCTTGTGCTTGTTAATAGGCTATACAATAAGAAAAAGGGTCAATTAGGCTCAAAGGGGTTTATTAATGGTAAATTACAAGGTTGACTAATGGGATAAAATTGGCTCAATCAAAGAATACCTTAATCATATTTGTGCTTGCATATGCCAATGTAATCTCAAAAAAACTCAAACAAAGTTCTATAGAAACAAATCTATAGAAGAATATCACAGACAAGAAAGAGGAAGAAACTAATACATTTTCAATTCACAGGCTTAACACCTCACAGACTAAATGTCTACCAAATTTGATCTACAAACATTCCAAAATCCATCACTAAACTAACCAATTTCGAGATTAAAGATGAAAACAATTTATTCCATTATGCTATGCAACCTTCAAATTCTATTGATTCCTACTCATAGCATAAATAAACTCAACATCATTGAAAAATGCCTAAATGAACAAAATAAACACAATTTTTTTGTTGTGAAAAATACAAACACAACAATCCTAATTATTGAAATTTGAAAAGCTTCCTAAATTCTCCCCCCACACTTAAATTGTACATTATCCTCAACATAAAGCATTAAATCATCAACAAATCATGGATATATAAAATAAAAGAGATAATGAATAAAGAGCAAACCCCTTAGGTTGCGTCATAAGAAATGCCTTTGTTTAATGTCATTGGCTCGATAGGGTATTTCTTTTTCTCAATCAGGATCATCAATTCTTGGATTTAGAGGAAATGAGTGCAACTCATCAACATCAGAATTCATCTCCAATTGCATCAAGCCCTAATTCATCCCTACCATTGAATTCAAATACATCTTGCATTAAAGGATCAACAATATCAATAGAAAATAGGGAATAATCATCAATAGGGTATTTCACGACCTCAAAGATGTTAAATTTGATGGTATCACCATCAAATTCCATTATATGAGTGCCAGCATGGACATCAATTTTTGTTTTGCTATTTTTTGGAAAGGTCTTCCTAAAATGATAAGAGCGGATGGGTTGAAGCATCATCTACCATGTTCAAAATGCAAAAAGTTGTTGGAAAGATGAAAGCATCCTCCTACACCAAAGCATCCTCAATAACTCATATAGGAGAAGAATTAAACCTATTTGCCAATTGTATAATAACTCTAATTTCTTTTAAAGGTCCCAACTTCAAAGATGCATAAATAGAATGAGATATGATATTTATGGATAAACCTAAGTCTAGCAAGGCATGTTTAAAATGAGTCTCACCAATTACACATAGGATAATGAAGGTACCTAGATACTTGCATTTTGGGGTAGTTTCCTTTGAATGACAACAAGTACATTTTCCTCATACTTATTTTCTCATTACATTTCAATTTCCTTTGGGTGGTGCTTAGCTCCTTGAGAATCTTTGTGTAACTTGGAATTTGGTAGATCACATCAAGTAGGGGTATATTCACTTCTATCCTTATGAAATTCCCCATGATTCCCTTCTCTTGATCTTTTTTCTTGGACTTTGCCAATCTGCTAAAGAAGGGAGAGGGAGGACAAAGTAGATTGGCAATTGGTTGATAGTTGCTCTCCTCTTATGCAATTTCTACCTCATTTTGCTATGAAACTAATATATCTTGAATTTTAGTCTCCACTTCTTTTCTATTCCTCAATAGTATTGCACTTTATTTTCTTTGGGATTCAAAACTATCAAGGATAGCTTGCTTGAACCTTAAGCTTCTTGCTTGCTAATTTGTGTTGCAAGCTAACTCACATGTGTATCTAAGTTCTAAATCTTGTTGTAATTGCAAGGCATTAGCTCTTTGTTGAAATTGTAAGTTACTGTTGACTAGAGTTTGAACCAAATCTTTAAGAGATTTGATGGAAGATGAATTTTGGTTTGGTAACTACTTTGCTTAGATTAAGGGTTTAAATTGAGCTTGTCCAGCTTGGTTTTCATATCTTAAATTTGGATAGCCTCTCTAGTCAAGATTATATGAATTGGAATATAGGTTATATGGTCTCTATGATTGTCATGGAAACCATCTATTTTCTAGATATCCTCCCATGGCCTGAACTTGTTGGAATGCCTATTCTTTTTGTAAGGTCGAAGATACTTTGGCATTATGTTTAGGAATCAAGCAAATTCTACATACTTTGGCTGCTTGCATTTTTCCCATGGCCATTTATTGAACTAGTGAGGTTAAATATGAAATTGTCTCTCAAGGTTGCTAGATGTATTCACACCTCATTTACCTTTCTTATTGAATAATCCATTCTAGTTCCAAACTGCTGCGAGTTGGCTTCCATGTTTGTAATAATGTTCCTTGCAACTTCTGGAGTTTTATCCATCAAAGCTCCTCCACTTGCAAGATTTATCATGCTTCTATCCATTAGTAGAACTCCTTCATGGAAATACTGGATTAAGAGCTGGTCATTAATTTGATGGTATGGGTAACTAGCACAAAGCTTCTTAAATCTTTCTTAGTATTCATACAAAGTATCTCCATTGTATTACTTAATGCTACAAATTTCCTTGCTCATATTTGTAGCTTTTGAAGTAGGCAAGTATATCTCTAAAAAAGAGCCTTTTTATTTTATGTCATGTATTTATTGAGCCAGAAAGAAGATAGTATAAATAATCTTTAGCTGAACCTATTAATAAGAAAGGAAATACTCTTATCTTAATTTTCTTCTTTGAAATTCCTTGAGGCTTCATGATAGAAAAAATAGGATGAAATTCTTTCAGATGTTTATGTGCATCTTTTCTAGCTAGACCATGAAAAGTAGGCAACAAATATATCAAGCTAGATTTCAGCTTAAAAGCTGCTTCAAGGTTAGGATAATCGATATATAAATACTGTTGTTTTAAATCTAGAGCAACTAATTCCTTCAAGGTTCTCTAATTGAAAGTCATGTTCTCCATATTCAAATCGATAGATGAGTGGTGGGAAAGCATATCAATAGCTATGCCTATCCCAGGGGATGAAGCTCTTGATTGTTCAGTTGATATGAATTAAAGAAGAATGCCTAATCTTTTTCCATAATCTATAGATCAAATAACAGCTTAAAATTGAGATAGGATTGAGTTATGCACAAGAAAAATCACCAAGTAAACAAAAATAAAAGAAACCAAATTATGAAAAATAGGTAAAATAATGAAAAAAAATACTAAAAAATTCAAAAACCTTACTAAATGATGGAATTTGAAAAAAAATATATATAGGGGTTTGTTGCAAAGCTTGGATCTTGATCAGCATATCAAAATCTTCAAAACTATTAAATTCCACCAAAATTTTTTCCTTTAGACCATACCAAACAAACTTGAAAACTTGCAAAACTAAGCAAAACAAGGGTGAAAGTACTAAAAAATAAGAAAATTTTAAAACCTAAATTTAGTAATCCTAAATCTAAATATAATCCTAATCCTACCAAAAACACAGAAAGCAATTAACCAATCCCTAACAATAGTGCCAAAATCTTTATAATTGTCAAGATCATTAACATTTAATGTACTATACTACCCTAATTTTGTAAGGGAGTGAGTCTAGGTCAAATCCAAAGGATAGGTTGACTAATATAAATGTTGATTGGAACATAGGACTTTGGATATTTAAGACAGAATTTAAAGATAGAAATCTAAAGACAACATAAAAATCAAATACAATTTGGAAAAGGGAAATTTGAATAGGAAAACTTCAATATAAGAGAGATTTATGCATTCAATTCTTAGATTGATCTTAGACATAAAATGTATTATCTCCTCTTTGATTACTTAGCCAATAATTAATTTAAGCCTAGCACATAAATTAAATTCTTATCGTTCTTTTTAATTTCATTAATTCAAGTCCAGCATTTGAATCAAATCTTATTGCTAATCTAATTTAAGCCTAGCACATCAATCAAATCAACAATAGCATTAAAAATAGAAAATCGTTAAAACTGGAAAATAATCATACACTAGTGCACAATCATTAAATCCATCATATGTTTCCTTTAGGTGAACAATCATACTTTAGTGCATAATCATAATATCTAATTGCTACTTTGCCAAACTATCATAACAACTATAGATTATAAAGTTTAAGCTAATAGATAATCACAACAGAAAAGCAATTAAATTAGAAAAATAATAGATAACTAAATTGGAAATAAATCAACAATGTAAATCACCTCACAATCACAATTGAATTGAAGTAGAATTTTTCTTGAATTGAAAGAAAAGTTTAGCTACTTATTATAAGAGAATTAAAAATGAAAAGAAAAAAAAAAGACCTAAAAGGGGTTGTTGTTCTTACCTTAAGAGAGCTCATTTCTCTTTATAAAGTTAGAGAAATAGAATGAATTAATGGATGCCTCTTTTAAACTGTTTTAGCTAGTATTTTTTTTTTCTATTAGCTCTCTTTTTCTCTACTTCAACCATTGAATTGGGTTAGATAAGGGCATAATTAGATTTAGGTTTCTTTATGTGAGCTTTTACCCTTGTTCTTCGCAATCCAATAGCCCAAACCTTGCTCAAAACAAAGGTTTCTAACCTGACTTATGAGTTGAAACCTAAAACAGGTTCTATAGAGCAGATCAACCTATAACCTATTTTGCTTTTCAGCTTCACATCCCTATAACTCTTTTAAAATGGCACCGTTTCACCTTGAGCTTATAAAAGTTGTAGATGTGGATCTTAACTATCCAATGGACTTAGGTTTGTATCATTTGAAAGACTAGAGCTCTAGATATGATTCAGGATCAGCAAGTCAGAACTTTGCTTTAACCTCCAAGCTACTTTTAACCCACTAAACATTTGAATTGGGATTGAGACTCTTTATAACAATTGTAAGCCTTTTTCATATATTTCCAATGATATAAAAATCAACTTAACCATGGGTCTAGAACTCTAGATACAACCAAAAGTATAAAATTGAGTCAAATTACTAAATTATTACAAATTAGTCCTAAGTCTAACCAAATCATGATACCAATGATAAGTACTCTAATTTGCACATAATCATGACAAGAGACTAAATGTAAAAGAGGTATAAAATATGTAAATATTGCACTCATCACCTCTTATGTGTTATAATCTCATTGAAGGGTTCCGAATTACAATACATAATGAAGCCAACATCAAAATGATATCATATACTAAAACTTAACATAATAGGGCTTTGTAGAAGACAATACAAGGTTGAACATTATGCTTCTAAAATTTAGCACTGATAGGAAAATTAAAAATTAAACAACCACAATATCCAATTCTACTATGCATATTATGGCCAAAATATATTAATAATGTTACATTGATAGGATTGTGTACACTATCAATATATTACTCTCCTAAAATTTTTTCATTAAATTATCAAGAAAGTATATTTGGTCTCCCAATGGACAAGCTCTTAATTACTTTAAAATAACCATAAAGTGAATAACAAAAGATTCTCAAACATATGAGAATAATATCAAAACTCATAATACACTAAGCATATGAGAATCTAGCATAAAAAAATTCTAGTAGGAAATCTAGAGAGTACAGTATTATAATAATTATAAGAAAATTAAATAAATATTTCTAATCAATAATTTTTTTTGAAAATGTCAAAAAGTCCAACTTGGTGAGTACAAAACACTATCCCTTTTGTAACACATGGACCCCATGCATTGTCTAATGTGAGTGTGATGAGTGTGACAAGCTTGTGTTGGTATACGGCTCTCCTTATTTCCTCAATAGGACTACAAGATGGGTTAAAGCAATTGGTTGCAAACTTGACACGAAAAAATAGGTTTCTAATGCATTTCACTTTGATTTTTGCATAAAATCACATCTAGCATCCTTTTAAATCAAAATCAAATAAATTTTTTTATAGGAAAAACAAAGGAAAAATAACTTGGATTTGAAGAATTTTTTGTTGTAAATTTTGTTGAACCTATGGCTTCCACACTTTCAAAAAACAACATATCTATGGCTAGAAAAAGTTTAACTAATCCTCACAAACATTCACAAATTAATCATGATATAGGTGGACTTGCAATCATACAAACTATAAAATCATATAATGAGATTTTAACAACAATAGCTCAAGACAAAAAATACGTGGGGATTTTGTCCTTTACTTGTAAAAGGCATTTGGTTTATAAAATCTTTCTCATATTCCCATAAATGGTTTAAGGGAATGATAGATTCCCATTTTTGGTTTAAAATTTAGAAAAATTTACTTGAAAATGTTTACATTCCTAGGAATGTTTTTAGCCTAATACTACCCCAAAATATTTCATGGGGAGGCATCTATCTTACATTTCTATGACATGAGAATGTTTTAATTATATAAAAAGACTATTTTAGCCACTTTTTCATTAATGTCTTACCATCTCAACCTATAACCACCTATTGCCATTAACCATCACCAACCATCACAACTACTGTTGGCCATTGTTCATCATCACCTATCACTATTAACTACTACTCACTACCACCTAAAACCATTAACCATCTTCCACTACCACTATCACTCTTAACACTGCCTACTACAACTCGCTGTCATTAACCATCACCCACTACCAACAACTAACATTGACCACTGCTTATCACCACCTATCACCAGTAGATACTGCCCATCACCACCCAACACCATTGACTTACCACCTACTATAATTGTAATGTGACATAATATTGTAACATTCCTTGGAATCTTCTCAATTAAATCAAATATGGTAATGTGATATTCCCGAAAATGTTAAGATTCCTAAAAATGTATGATTCCATAAACCAAACTCCCCTTAGAAAGTAAGTCCATCCCATGATACTCTACTCCCATAACTATTATATATAGAGCTTCCTTATTAGCTTCATTTCAATTAATTAAGAAAATGAGTTTGTGACTTCAAAAGAAATACAACAATAATAGGCACTATATCAAAAAGCATCATGATCCCAAAAGAGAATTAAGATGAAAAAGAACTCCATTTAAAAAAAAAAATAAAAAAAATTTATATAAAGATAAAACAACATGAATTATGATCTTTTCACACTTCCATAAAACATGATTATTGAGGTTTTGATACCAATTGTTGAAATTAATTAAGCCATAATATCAATCATATATAGTCACACTTTACAATATGCATATATGTAAAATAATAAATTGTTATTAAATTCTTATCTTTCAATAATCTAACATCTATGGCCACTACGATACAAGAGGTGAAAGAGATGAGAGGCAAACTTATCTCTACCCTAGATCTGCCATTACGTCAAAGTCTATTGTTTTAATAGGGCAATAATGATAACATATAGGTTCATAATAGGGACCTCTCCTCGTAGAATAGATAGGGCTAGTTTTTTCATCATTAATAGTCTAGGAAATAAGACCCATATAACAACAAATACAATAATAGTCTAAGGAAGTGTTGGTCAATCTAAAACTTTCAACACTAAAATTAAGCATTAAGTTCTAAGTGCTAAATCCATTAAGTATTAAATATAGCATTTGGATAATTTCTTACTTGAAGCACTGAATTTAGCTCATAGCATGAAATTTTTATTGTAAAACATTAAAAATTTGTTTAATCTCAAAATTATCTTTGATTATGATTTTAAAAATTTTATGCACTAGATTCTCTAGTAATGTCACACACGTACACACACATGTATTAATTACTATTTCAAAAAAGAGAGACATATTGATTAAATTTGTCTAATAAAATCTCATTAAAATAAGAGTAATTGATGTATATGTTTAGTTAGGCAATTGCTATTGAACAGATTCAACAAATTTTTGCATAATTTGATATCCAATCTTAAAAATTAAACAAATAAAATCTAATTTTTAGATTGTATATCTTTAGTTAAGCTTCGAAATGGTGCATTCAAACACACTCTAAGGTTGTTTGATAACAGTAATACTCTTAGAATTGAAAATTGAGTATTGAAATTTAAGTGTTAAATCTATTAAGTACTAAATATATATCATTTGAATAATTTCTTATCTTAAGAACCAAATTTAAAATATATATCATTTGAATAATTTCTTATCTTAAGAACCAAATTTAATAGCTTTATTTCAAAATTATCCTTCATTATGGTTTTAAAAATTCTATATGCAAGATTCTAAAAAATAGAAATAACATTGATATATTTGTTTAACAAAATTTCATTAAAGCAAGATTAGTTGTTGAATGTATTAAGCTAGGCAGCTATCACTGAATGGATCTAGTGATTTTTCACTTAATTTGATATTTACTCTTAGCAAATTATACAAATAAAATCCAATTTTAAATCTAAATTTCTTCAGTGTAACTCTGAAGTGGTGTATTCAAACACACTTTAAGTGCCACACTAAAGCCCAATAACAATATAACTACTTATTTGGAATAATAAACAAACAATATTATTTGACATTTAGTAATTATACTTAAAATAAATTGACCGATTATACTCTTTCACAATATTATTTCAACAATTTGGTGTTTATAACTCCACTTGCACTTTGCCCCTATTAGGAATGATATATAATTGTAGGCTCTAATGGAAAACTTTTAAAGTATAAGGATCTAATTCAAAATAGGACAAAACTATGAGAAACTGAGTAATTTATTCTATTTGAAATTATATGTTTAGTAAAAAAAAATATATAAAAAATAAACCGTACCAAAAGCAAACTTGTCACTCACTTCAATTATCTATGAATAGAATGAAAGGTTTTAAATTTAACTATTTTTGTAGCCTATATCATCCTTGAGACTTCTAACAAAGTCAAGCTTTCCATATTCTTATATGAAAGTTTGTTGTCTTGTTTCTATATATATGTTAAAAAAAAAAAAACTCCTTAAAAAATATAAGAGAAGACAATTTATTTTGTGATGTAGCTCATCAATACAGGCTTTTACCCCCTGAATGAGGTTTAGTATATTGTCTTACCTTAGAGAGGTTAGTTCAGTAGTTTCTTTGCCTTAAATGGTTGTTTAATATCCATTTATAATTACCACTCTTGCTTATTTTATACCCGTAGAAAAAAAAAAAAAAAAGCTCATATCAATGGCTTTTATTGTTTGATGAAATAAATGGCAAAAGACAATGAAATTATAATTCCATTATCTATTTACCTATAAATTTTTTTCCACATGGTTAATGTTTATTTTATTTATGGTTGATGTTTTGGTGCAGCTAAGTTAGAAGTTAATCAAGGATGGAGGTTCTTTGTTCTCTGGTTGGAGAAATAGCAAAGTTTACTGTAGAACCTATTGGACAATGGGTGGGTTATTTCTTATACTACAAAGACAATTTTGAAAAGCTTAAGGATCTAATTAAGGATATTGAGGTTGCAAGAGTGAGTACCCAAAGTTGGGTTGATTTTGAATTAAGAAATGGAAAAGAAATTGAAGCTAATGTACAGAATTGGCTTAGCGAAGTGGATGAGATGATTAAAATGGGAAAGCAACTATGTGAAGATCCTCATCATGAGGAGGTAGGCTGCTCTAAATGCACATTTCCTAACTTGTGGTGGCGACATCAACTAAGTAGGAAAGCAAGGAAGTTGGCAAACAATCTTGTTATTGTTAAGGATAAAGGAAAATTTGAAAGAATTGCACATCTCCCTCTACCGGACGTACTAGGATCATTTGCAAGTACACAAGCTAATGAGATCTTTGAGTCAAGGATGGCAACTGTGAAAAGCATTATGCAGGCTCTAGTAGAACCTAAAGTAACCAGAATCGGAGTTTATGGATTAGGTGGTGTGGGCAAGACAACTTTTGTCAAACAAATTGGTCTTAAAGCTAAGGAAGACATGTTGTTTGATGCGGTTGTTATGGCCTCTATAACTAAAACTCCAGACTATGGAAAAATTCAAGTTGAAATTGCAGAAAAGTTAGGTCTTCGATTTGAAGAGGAGTCTATAGTTGTTAGAGGAAGTAGACTTCACGACAGAATAAAGAAGGAGAAAACTATCCTTGTTATATTAGATGATATTTGGGAGAAAATTGACTTGGAGAAATTAGGAATTTCATATCAGGCAAGAAAGAACTTGGATAAAGGAGAAACTCTTTCTATAACTAATCATATGCATTGCAAAGTATTAATGATTTCAAGAAATGTGAATGTATTGCTCCAAATGGAAACTGATAAAAATTTCAGATTAGATGGTCTAGATGAAAAAGAAACCCAGAGCTTGTTTGAAGTTATGGTAGGTGAGGTGTTTAAAAACCCAAATCTGCAACACATTGCTATTGAAATAGTGAAACATTGTGCAGGCTTGCCTATTCTCATAGTCACAATTGCAAGAGCTCTAAAAAATAAGGACATTTATGCTTGGAAAGAAGCCTTAAATGAGCTAAAAAGGTTTGAAAACAAAGAGTTGAAAGACATAACTTATTCAGCATTAAAGGTGAGTTACGATCAACTCACAAGTGATGAAGTGAAGGAAATATTCTTGCTTTCTGGACTAACAAGACCACGTGTTGAGGACTTGTTGAAATATATAATAGGTTTAGGTATATTTAAACAAATAATTACTGTGGAAGATGCAAGAACTACACTTTACAAAACGATTGGTGATTTGAAGGCTTCTTGTTTACTACTTAATGATGACATTAATGTGGAGTTTGTTAAAATGCATGACATCATTCATGAAATATCAATCTCGATTGCTTTTTCAGATGAATATGTTTTTGTGAGAACACAAAAATTAGAGTTGAAAGAGTGGCCAACAGAGGATTTTCTTAAAAGGTGCTCCAAGATCATCTTGCGTGGGTGTAACATCCAAAATCTTCCTAAAAGGTTAGATTGCCCTAAGCTTGAATTTTTCAACTTGGATTTGGAAAATAATTACTCATTGGAAATTCCAGAATATTTTTTTGAAGGAATGGAAAAACTTAAAGTGTTAGATTTAAGATGCATGAATATGTCTTCACTACCCACATCTATCCGTTCTCTCACAAAACTTGAAACATTGCTTTTGAATCATTGTGCTTTGGGAGATATTGCTATAATAGGAGCCCTGAAGAACCTAAAAGTTCTTAGCCTCAACTACTCATCCATTGCAAAATTGCCTAGTGAAATAGCAGAATTGACAAACCTAAGAATGCTGGATATGAGCAATTCTAGCATTTCAATCATCCCACCAAACATCATATCAAACTTGACTAGATTGGAGGAGTTGTACATAGGAAATGCCTTCAGTAATTGGGAGGATGAAACTTCAACTAGACAGAGGAAAAATGCTAGCCTTGCTGAGCTCAGTCAGCTACCTAGTTTGACTGTACTAGATGTAAATATTCAAGAAGTTTCGATTTTTTCAAGTGGCTTAATGTTTGATAAATTGGAAAGATATAAAATAATTATAGGCAATGTGTGGGAATGGTATGAGGAATTTGAAACATCAAAGACATTGAAGCTTAAACTTCCTAGTAGTATTCATTTAAGGCTTGGGATCAAAGCATTGATTAAAAGAGTAGAAACTTTGTATATGGATGAAATAAATGGCATTTCAAATGTGCTATTTCAATTGAATGCTGAAGGATTTCCATTATTGAAGCACCTCCATATTCAAAATAATTTAGAAATTCAGCACATTGTTAACTTCTTGGAGCAGAATCCAGCTCAAACCTATGATGCTTTTCCGAACTTGATGACGCTTGTACTTCAAAATCTAAATAATTTGGGAGAGTTATGTCATGGGCTAGTTGCAGGCAATTCCTTGGGAAAACTTAAAGTCATCAAAGTCAAAAGTTGTCACCAACTGAAGTATCTCTTCTCATACTCTATCATTAAAAGACTTCCCCAACTTCTTGATATTGAGATTTCTGAATGCAATTCTATGAACAAGATTGTATTAATGGAAAGTGACAGCATTCAAGATAATACCACAACAACTACAATGGAGTTTTGTAAATTGCAACGTTTGACTTTACAACAATTACCAATGGTGGAAGATTTCTACTCCAATGAGAACCAAAAGGAGAAGCGGTTGATATCTAACATTCACATGCCATTTTTTGGCTCAAAGGTATGTTCTTTTGGTTTTATTAATTTCTATGCATTTAATTGATAGTTGATTTAAGCTGTATATGGATACAGATGATTTAGAATTTTCTACCAATTCAATTGTCTAGTTCTAAAATGAAAATATTAAAATAGAATTAGAAATTATATTATAAAGTGATATATATCTTTTCATTCATGTCCTGCATTATTATTAGAAGAAAACCATCTATATATATTTTTTTAGAGATGGATAGGGATGAAATATAGACCTAAAACAACAATAAATTAATGCATAAATCTCATCATTGTTGATATAGTATAAGAGTATGCCTTGCAACTATCAGTACTAACAAGTTTTGTGTGTGTGTATGTGTGTGTGTGTCTATATATATATATATATATATATATATATATATATATTATAGACATGTAATTATACGTTCAATGTAGCTTGAAGTAAAAAAGAAACACAATCGTTCCAGTAATTCATTCACTTATTGAGAATAATGTTACTCATTAAGATAGCACATGCCAAACACAGCCTTGTTCTTTTTAAACTCAAATATGTCAAAAGAATTTAAGAGATCATTTCAAATGACAATTTTGTAAACAAATAAAAACAGGCATTATTAAGTGTAAATAGATATATTTATGGTATAATAGTATTGCTTGAAATTCTTTAATGTTCAAAACGAAAGAAATAGAAAAACAATAATTGTTCCCTTAATATTTTAAATATCAAATGAATATGTTTCTCACTAAAATAAAATAGACAGATTATTTTAAGATTTAAAATACAAATAAAATATTGAAATAGGTCTTAGGCAGTGACAGATCTAGAATTTGAGGGTTGGGGGCAATATGTACGAAATAATTAAATATATTTTAAAAACAAATAATAAAATAATACTTTTATTAAATATTATTTATAAAATGCTCAAAATTAGTGCAACATATGAGTATGACTCAAAATCGACACAATATATAGAAATTAGAACAAAATTAGTATAATAAATAAAAATGTGTACAACATAATTACAATTAATAAACAGTACTAGTCCATATTAAATTAAATGAATAAGTGCAAAATTCAGTAACATAATGATCTTTAGAACTTAAGACATTGAACAAAAGGATGGTTCATCACTTTAGTATTTTCCAAAAAACTAAAACGCCAAGGTGAACAAAAAGAATTAAGGCTGCATTTAATTAAAAAAAATACATAATATATATGAGAATGTAAGTTGTGAAGCGCTTGGACCACCCTGTTCTCGCTTGTTCCGGTAATGGTCTTAATTTTTAATTTTCTTATTGTCAATGTACCTTAAAATACAAATAAATTATTAAACAAATTGCTCGTAAAAAAATTTAAAAATAATATTAAATCCAGTCAAATTATACACAATTCTCTCACAAGACTATTCTTAACTATCACTCTAGAAGTAAATATTCAATTATTAGACAAGATCAAGTGAGAAATGCGCACTCAAAGACCTCAATTTTTCCCAAAAAAATTGATCTTTTTTAAGAATATAATATAATTAGATTTAAAATAGCCAAATGTAACCGAAGTATCTTTTCTCTTTCTCCCCACTCCCTTTCTCTCTTGGAAGTAGGTCTCTAGAATACTTGGTAAGTTCAATAAGTAGCTAGTTCTTTAATTATAAATATTGTACAAAATAATAATATAAAAACACTAAACTTTGTAAAAAAAATATACTTTAATAAATTATCAAACGGCTCAAAAAATAATTTCTTGTTGCTTAATATTCGTGAACTCAAAATAGAAAGTAATTCTAACAATATTTATTATTTTATTAGAGTAAAAGTTTTCACGACATATTATATGTTTGTAAAAGTTTCCTGTATGTTTTCTTTTAATTGTCTGGATCTTCACATGATAAATTAATTTACAGGTTGCATTTCTGAAGTTGGAGACCTTGGAATTGAGCTCAATTAATTTGCACAAAATTTGGGATGATGGTCAACTTTCAGCTACTTGTGGTATTCAAAATTTGACAAGCTTGATAGTGAAGGATTGTGGTAACCTAAAGTACTTATTCTCATACTCCATAATTCAAAGTCTATCCAACCTCAAACAACTTCATGTCAGTAAATGCCACATGATGGAGGAAATTATAATTACAGAAGAAGAAGGAAGAAAGAATTGTATTGTTGCATTAAAAGAGGTATAATGGTCGATTCTTCAATGTGGAACCTTGAGATCTTGAAAAAACGTTTTTAGCTTTTTTTTTTTTTCACTTATCAAGAAATTTTATTTATGCTTTGATAAACTATGCATTACAGGTTCGATTTGTTAAGCTGGAAAAAATAATGATAGAAGACATGGAAAAGTTGAAGACAGTTTGGCACCACCAATTTGATCGAGTGAAATCAATTGAAATCAAGAAGTGTGAAAAAATTGTGTGTGTTTTTCCTTCATCCATGCAGAGAAAATTTCTGTGTCTAAAGTCATTGGTGGTCAGTGATTGTGATTCAGTGAAAGAGATATTCGAATTAAATGCCAATGAAGTAGGCTGTGGTATGAATATCACAGAACTTGAAAATTTGACTCTAATACAGTTGTCAAATCTTCAACAAATATGGAGTATGGAACCTGAAGGGATTCTTAGCTTTTATAATCTACAAGTTGTGCATGTTGAAAATTGTGATAACTTGAAATATCTCTTTCCGCTCTCAGTGGCCACCAGACTTCAAAAACTTGATAAGCTTAATGTACAAGATTGTATTGACATGACAGAAGTTGTTGCAAATAATGGAGGACATATAGAGGAATTTGCTAGATTTGATCTCAATCAGCTTACCACCTTAGAACTTAGGGGTTTGATACGACTCAGAAGATTCTATGCTAGGAATCACACTCTAAATTGTCCATCATTGAAAAACATCTATGTGCTTGGCTGTCATAAACTGGTGCTATTCAAGACACAATCTAAGAGCTTTGAAGAAAGGGATCATGATGGAAAACTTCATGTCTCACTGCAACAACCTCTATTCACAGTTGAAGAGGTATGGTATCCAATGTGAAACTTTGTATTCCTTTGGTTAGTCTCTAATCATTTCCAATCACTTCATTATATGTTATGCAATCATGCTAATTACTACTTTATAGAACCATTTGTGAATTTGACATAAGCACATCTTTTAATTCAACGTTTTAAATGGTATGGAATATATTTTCATATAACTTTATTTACAATCCTTTTCTTTGAACAGTCGATAGATCAAATAAAGATAAAAAGATTAAATTAATGTGCTCATGTACGTATAATTTTGGTTAGTAAAAATAGAGTTATCAACAAGTTCTTCAACACTAGTAAGCAATGCACTGTGAAAAAATAATGATATTTTCTTGTGTAGCAAACTTCCAAAATTTGATAAATAAAAAAATATATCTTAATAATTAATCGGTTGTTTATATATTCTAGGTGATTCCCAACCTGGAGTTTTTGACACTCGATGGTAAGGATGCTAGCACTATATTACAAGTAGGATTTTCATTGCAGCTTATCAACAAATTAAAAGAACTTTGGCTGTCCCGATTTGAAGATGAACAAGCTACTTTTCCATATTGTTTTCTCCAAAATGTATCCCATCTGGAATCACTTACAATTCGTCGTAGTTTTTTCAAGAAGATATTCCAAGATGAAACATTTGTAAGTGACATTGGACAAAGTGGATATAGAATAAAACTAAAAGTTCTGTGGCTGGTAAGATTACCCAAGCTTCAGTATATATGTAAAGAAGGATCCCAAGTTGACCCAGTTCTTGAAGCTCTAAAAGAGTTATATGTAAGTCATTGTTCTAATCTGATAAATTTGCTGCCTTCCTCTGTAACTTTAAGTAGCTTGGAGATTTTGGACGTAGAAAACTGCAATGGGTTGATAAACTTAATTACTTCCGCAACAGCAAGAAGTCTGGTCAAACTGAAATCAATGAAGATAAAAGAGTGCAATGCACTTGAAGA